>JARACY010000242.1:0-115033 GCA_029255725.1 Scrobipalpa atriplicella
GCGTTTGTATGAAGATAACTTACTTCCCCCTCTTTCTACTATGGTAATACAGTCCAAAACGGTCGTGAACAAAACTTTTTAAATTCCAATTTTTTTACCCTCTCTTATTTTAAAATTAAAGTACTTAATTTAAAGTACCTTCTACTTGTCCATGTCTACCGTGCTCAAAACACTTGCATCCAAAAATGCCATGAAATTCCAGCTACTCGATTCATAAGCCAGTTTCTCCGTGATGCGATAATCTCAGCCGGCTGTTGTACTTACCACAGACTGTGAAATTATAAAACTGCTATATACCAGGTGTAAGGGACAGCTTACCGAAAACTGAAAGGGATTGCTCAGTCAACGAAACTGAAAAACTATCACCAGGAAATTATATCAGGAAATGTTTTTTTTTACTTTTATATACAAAATGACCACCTTGATCAGACAATTTTGTATGAGAAAGCCAACATTTTTTTATTCTTTTCTTCAAAGAATTTTTAACTGATAGGATAGTTGTTCAGTATCATTGACTGAGCAACACTTTTCAGTTTTCGGTACGCTGTTCCTTACACCTAGTAGAGCGTCTTACTCTAATCTAAATGTTAGTGAGCAAAGTTGCGGTCAGGGTCTTATTATATATTTTTTTAACAGTTTTGATATGGAAATAAAAGTAAGTTATTATTCATTCCTCCGCCAAGCAGAAGCTCCCAGGCAGACCTTATTTTTTAAGATTAGGAACAATATTAAACTCATTACTTAAAACAGTCTTGTTGTTTAATAGTCTTTGTCATAGAGCCCTCCACTTACTTGTACCGGCACAGATTATCTGTCAGATCGTACCGACCGATAAGAGTAGCGGTACTGAATTGTTTCCTTGACTTTGGAATGAACGTGCTATGGCAAGATCATAGCAAGGTATAGTGTGGTTTCGTTGTCTATTACGGTTTTTAGTGCTGGACTGTATTTAGCATTGCAAGCTAGAAATAAATTACTGTATTTTCAGCTTAATAAATAAATATCTTTTACTTTCTTTTCATATTGTTGAAAGTCAAGGCAGGTCATAGTTAATCCGTAGGGTCTCATAAAAGTATCAATAAACTATGATTGAAACCAAGCAACTTTTGATATGAATCATGATGATAGATAGAAAAGGTCTTAACCATAGAAAAAACTTATTTTTTTTTATGTATCCCATATAACAATCTGTCTCATCTCATCTGCCACTACAAACCACACAAAAAGAAGTATTTTAATGAGTGTCTTCTCTTTCTTGAATGAACTTAATACACCAACAAGTTTCATGATTGAACCGTCATTATAAATTCTAACCTCTTTTACATTTATCAGCTTACTCAATGTAAAACAGAACCCTTAGCTTTAATGTGAACCGTAATACCTTCTGCACATTTACCTTAGACCCTTGTGTGTTAGGTGTCTTAAAGTCACCGTTAGGCAAATTAGGCCCTTAACTGCGTTTAAAACGGCCCTCGAAGGTCCATTTAGCTGTGCAAAACGACCTTAATATGGCCACTTTATTTTTGTCTTGGTCTGGGCAAATTTTATAGAGTTATAAGCGGAGTTTATGGTATGACCTAAAAGTGAATCTTATATTATGTAGGTGACATTTTTGGTGTCATAGTTTACAAGCAGATAAAATATTTTAAAGTGATCTGCTAAGCCTAAACCACACTAGTAACAAATACTGCAATTATCAATAGCGTGCTTCGGAGGGTACGTGAAATCTCGCCCTCGGATGCAATCTTTAATGGTGTTCATTATCATTACCTGCATAAATTATTGGCATATTGGAAGATTTAAAAACTATTGACAATATGGTTAATCGACGAGACAATCCTCTACATAGAAGAAGAATCATTGTTTCTCACTGAGTATTAAACCTATGGTACACGGTTGGCCAGCCTATATATATCCTAACACGAAAGCTCTCAAAACACGGTCATATCATATCCATCTGCCGTTACACAGGGCGGCATGTTTAAGGTAACAGCACTCTAAAGTCGGTATAAATTATCAGACTGCGTCCGTGTGTAACGGACGAGCGACCGATTATTTATCGCCTTCACGTGGGGTTGGGTGAACGAATAAGGATAGCGCGATGAGCGGAGCGGGAGCGATTATTAAACATGCTGATTTTTACGTCACATTTTTTTTTAAATTGTATCTAATAGGTTTGCTATTTGACGCTAGTCTAGGCTAGTGTTAATGGAGAAAAGCCTCGGCTCGCAACTAAATTAGCTTAAAATGAATGAAGCTGTTGACACATCAAAATCAAATTCGATTTTGTAAAATATCAATTTGTTGTAGCAACTTTAGAACTAGGTGATGATTTAGGTGGTGCTCTAAGAATAAATCTCGAACATAAGTTGGATTATTAACAGCTAGCATTGGTTGTCGTATAAACCAATACAAGATATTTTCCTTTATATTTATTTTATTTATTTAACCATTTATTGTACACAGAAATAATTACAGAACAGAACATAGAGAATTAAGACACAACAGGCACTGCTTATTCCTAAAAGAAATTTCTTACAGCAGACCTAGTAAGTGATATGGCATATGAACGTGACGCGGATAAGACGTGCACAATATAATTATATACTAAACATAATATAATACCTAAACCTAAAATAATTATAATATATTAATACAAACATAACATACATACCTATAGCAAATTACTACATATTATATACATTTATACATATATACATATTTATATAAATACATACTTATACAACATCCCATTAAGTACTATGGTTAAGCAGGAAAGCTGTTAACAACCCTTCGACAAAATACTAGTATCGCTTCTCGCTCCGCTCGTGACTACACTATCGCCCGTAAGCAGCTTACATGACGTTAGCCCGAGAGCACGGTAACGACGGTATTGATGCCCATTAATTATTTCAGCTTAGTAAATCGCTTCCCGCTCCGCTCGTGACAATGCTATCGCCCGTAAGCAGCTTACATGACGTTAGCCCGAGAGCACGGTAACGACGGTATTGATGCCCATTAATTATTTCAGCTTAGTAAATCGCTTCCCGCTCCGCTCGTGACTACACTATCGCCCGTAAGCAGCTTACATGACGTTAGCCCGAGAGCACGGTAACGACGGTATTGATGCCCATTAATTATTTCCGCTTAGTAAATCGCTTCCCGCTCCGCTCGTGACTACACTATCGCCCGTAAGCAGCTTACATGACGTTAGCCCGAGAGCACGGTAACGACGGTATTGATGCCCATTAATTATTTCCGCTTAGTAAATCGCTTCCCGCTCCGCTCGTGACAATGCTATCGCCCGTAAGCAGCTTACATGACGTTAGCCCGAGAGCACGGTAACGACGGTATTGATGTCCATTAATTATTTTACGCCACGCCATGCATGATACTGCAGCCCGCCATGCATGCATAGTAAAAGTAGACCATTGTATAGCGCAATGCATTTCATTTTGAATTATAGTTAGAGTATCATAGATCTAGGTTAGGTATCTATCTTTCTGTATAGTATGATGCTGTCACAACTTTAGTCCTAATAGTCTACTGCTGGACATGGGCCTACCCCACAGACTAGGAGAAGGCGCTGCCCCCTCCTACCCCGGTGGTTAAGTCCGCTTTTACGACACATGCGGGAAGATACGGGGTGATGTTATTCTGATCTGGCACCACATGGACGCTATTGTAGTGTTATCTCCACACCATAACCTGATTTTGGCTTTTTATTTTCAGCATTACGCACCTCGTTCTGTCACCTATTATATCCCGTTCCAGTTTCAAATTTGTAACGTAATAAATGCGTGTGCGCGAGCCCGTGCCTTCGCATTGATAGTGTAGCCTTTGTCAGGATAAGCGCTAGGCTTTCTACGTATAGCCATGGGAAACGACATACTGTTTAAATATGTGCCTAGTACTAGTTGATGATTAAAAAAAAAAATCAGGACGCCACATTTTTCAACAAGACATGTTTTTGACAACAAATGCGATGAGAATGAGATGACGATATTTACTTATTATTTTGCTTTAGGCAATCAATATTATTAGTATTTACAGCGAAATTTTATATTTAGATACCAAAGAAATAAGGCGTTGTTTAGACCGTGAAACTGAACAACTTTCTGTATGGAACATAGGTCGAAATATGGAAAAAACATATTTGGTGTTCCCACACAAAACTGTCATCTTTTTTGTGGGAAAGTTATTTTTTTTCTAACAATCTTTAAAACTCTGATATCATAGTAGGTACTTAGTAGACTCATTGCTTACTTGATTTCCTTATTCCTCCTAGTTATTGCAGGCTATTGTTTAATTCCCCACATTGGCAGTTAAATTGCTTAAGTTAGATGGTTTTCTTAACCCTCAGGTTAAATAGCTAAAATAGGCTTCCTGCACTGAAACACGCCATAGTTAACCTCTTGGCTTGTTGCGTAGTTTATGGGTATTTATTTAGAAATGCTCATCAATCGATTGGGATGTTGCATGTTCGATTCTCACCGGATGTGGGGATAAAGTTGATAAAATCGTAAGCATTTAGATATTATGTTGTAATTTTTGGTTATGTTAGGACAATGCAGGATTAATCACCTGATATTTTGACAACAGTCCTCGCAGCCGATTTTCGGGTCTAGTTTTTAGTGCCCAAGCGTTTGCGCAACAAACAAGTGCACTCTCTATTCCTTCAATCTCTTATTCTGATGGGATAGAATTGACTGACACGACCAGAGATAAATCAGGCGCAGGACCGGCTATTTATACATGCCCATCTAACAGCATGGATCATCTTAAATTTCGAACATTCAGGATTTGGCAATACTGTTTTGTTGATTAAACTTGCTTTCGCTTAGTACTCAATCTACTTGGACGGGTATTAGCCAACCGACAACATAGTTTCCTTAAACGATATAATATCCAAAGATAGATCCGCAGACAATCTAATCACATCACATTACCAAGTAGGTACACACACACACACACACACACACTCACACATAACGAGCCGTGGAGAACACGTCCTTGCACGATTTACTATCACAATAACATGAAAGTATAAGCGAGTATATGAATAAAATACTCCGCGCCACATTGTTCCTGGGAAGGATCTAGAGACACTGGAAGGCGCAAACATATTGTTTGAAATACACTTCTGGAAATGGGCTTACGAAGGCGAGTAGGTATTTGCCATTCTCAGCACGCTTGGCAAACCATTTTGCGAGCTCAGTTCAAGATGTAAACATAGGGGGCTGCTGACCGTTCCTGGGATACCTTTTACGTCACCCGCGGTTTCTTCAGGTCTTTCCAGAATAAGTAGTATCTATCTGAAAAATCATCTAATCGGTAATTCTTAGGGCCTTTGTGCACTAATACGTATCCAAACCGTATCCAATACATATCCAAAACCTTAGATCCAAAACATACCCATATGAAACGTATATGGATGGGTGCACAAGCTGTCATTCCAAATCGGTTTGGATTTGATAAGGGCACAAATGCCCAGTCAGCCCAGTCCATACTCAATTATTTTCCATTAGGTACTACTTATTACAAGTTCCGCACGAGAACTGCATAATAATAATGATTCATGAACCCATTAAAATGTCACAGTGGCATAGAGCCTTATAATATTTGATTGATGCGAATTAAAGCTCATTGTGATGCAGATCCGCATGTGAGTTTGTTCATTAGGGTTGAGTGGGTTAGGCTCCTAATTAGGTACTCAATTGATTAGCTTTGTGCATCATCAATTTTGAATATCTACCGGCCAAATGGAATTAATATTGTTGAATTTTGTATGATCCAAATTACCTGCGCTTATTTTCATAATTAGGTGGGAACCTAAAACGCGAATTAATGCTATCGAATTAATAAAGGTGAAGCCTGTATTATCCTGACCAAACTGGGAATAGTCGCACAGGATAATTAATAAATTAATACTATCGGGAGTAGAACAATTACTACTCAAGCAGTTAAATAATATCTTAGCAAGTCTCTTCCAGTTATTTGAGTACATCTTTGCAACCTCTCCATATATTTACTGTTCGTTCAAAGCGCACAATATGGATTATAAAGAAAAAGCCGTCGGTACCTTAAATACAGCGACAAAGCCTTTGTGCTGTAAGCTAGAGGAAATAATGTATAGAAAATGTATTCTCTATCATTTTTGCTAGCTTGTCTGCTTAAGAAGTAACATATAATAAGCTTAGGTAGGCTATAGGTTTCAGTAAACTTGTTTAATATCTACAATGAAAAAAAAAAGAGAACAAAGACGTTTAGAAATTTGCAACTATGTTACTCATTAAGTAAAGTATTTAAAGATACTGAGAGCAAAATGAAAGTAAGAAGCTCCTGACGTGGTCGCACTCAATTTCAAACACTAACTCAACATAAACGTCTGTATATATTATACAAATCTGCACGTAATGTAACCTCATGTGTATCATCATTCCCTTGCCCTTGTCCCATCATTTGGGGTCGGCGCAGTATGTTTTCTTCTTCCATTCATCCCTGTGAGCTGTCACTTCGACACACACCTGTTCTCAACATATCATCTTTCACACAGTCCATCTTTTCTTTGGTCGTCCTCTTCCAACATATCCGTCCACTTTCAAATTCATCACCCTTTTACCTATATAACTTTCATCCCTCCGCATTACATGTCATGTATGTGTAAGTGCATTCTTTCCATGCTGGACTGGGAGTGATAGAAAAACATATAATGTGCCAGCTGCATCTCCTCCCAGGCATGCTGTAAAAATCAGCTAAGGGATATGAGGGTTTTAGCATTGTAATTTAGGCTATGGGCTGACAACCTGTCACTAATAGCAATATACAGATCTATCTGGAATAACCCTCAAAATTTGTCAGACGTGGCGGAACGACATTTGTGTGGGTCGTTTACGCTCTGCCTACCCCATTAGGGATAAAGGCGTGATTATATGTATGTATGTATGTATGTATTTGTAAGTGATGTGTATGTGGCGTGGCAAATCATAATGGTAACATTATAATACCCTTTTTTCCAGCCTACATCATCCCACCGCTGCTGGGCGAAGGGCTCATAAACAACAACAAAAAATTAGAAACTCCTGCAACTGGCTGGCTGCAATAACGCTGGCAAACTATTTGCAACGAGTCACGTTGGTATGGAACAACTCATATAATTGGCAACTCAGTGAACTACAATAACTTTCAGCGAACACATTCTCGCCGTCGCGCCAACCGAGTTTTCAGGGATGGCAACACTGCATAATGAATACTAAGCACTGGGAGTCAATTTCGTGTTTGAGACGTCGTTTAGAACCGAAATGAGATTTCTGGAATTAAGTCAAAGGTCGACAGCCTCTTTGCGGTTTATTCAGCAAAACCCTATTTCTAACTGATCCATACGAGCGCTTTTTCTCACAAAAAAACCAAAGCCAAGCTTTCTAACAGAGTCCAGCCTAAAGAATATTTATTAAGGGTTAATTTACCACTAAAATCTATCTGGAAGTTTTCCATAAGGCCTAGGTCAAGCCTAAAATAAACCAATTCATTCGCAAACAGATGCAGATCGTATGATTGTCACATTTTGACTATAAAATTCTATATTAAGGATACTTCCTGCAGTGCAGTTTAAAAAGTTTTAAACAAAATCCTCAGTTATAAACTCGAAAACTGACAAAGTTTCACTGAAGGAACTCAGTTACTTCTAGGTACAAAGTCGCAGCTATACCTTGTAGACAATACCTACTTCGGCGACGTTTTACCCTACTGCCGATATATTCACTTGTTAAATTGTAAATGGAATACACAAATAGGCGACACAATTTTTATTTTAACCAACAATTTCTTCCAGTCGATCTTAGGGAAACAAAAAAAAGCGAGACAGTTATCGTTTCCGACAATAACTACAATCCAAAATGGATTCAGCACAGGAAAGCCGTACTGCCTTTATTAATAGGCTAGCCAAAACCACACGTTGGGGTGCAAAAAGCAATATTTCTCACCCCAAAAGCCGACACGTGGCAACCCTGTCCCTTGGTCAATTAGAGCAGCACACAAAAACAGCAATTAAACAGGCAAGTTGCTCTCGACATGATAATACATTATTCGCGCGCTTTACTTTGCAAAATCCAGGTGTAGCGCGGCCGCCATTTTTCATTACATTCGAATTTAGAATACATTTTCGCGCGCTTTAAGTATTCATGAATTTAGAAACTACTGAAATGCTCTTTCTCTGTTTTTACACCTGTTGATATAAACATTGGGTTGACGAATCCAACAATAAAATAAATAATGTTATTCTCGACATGATAATACATATTCGCGCGCTTTACTTTGCAAAAGCCCAGGTAGACCGCAACGGCCATTTTCATTGCATTCTAATTTAGAATACATTTTCGCGCGCTATAAGTATTCATGAAATTAGAAACGACTCGACTAGTTTATCTTTAGAAACAATGTGTTGCAAATCTGGGATTCTAACTTAGTTTTTTGCACGTGGATAAATTTAAACCGGACTCAATAGCGCGCCTTGGGAGAACCATATGACGACTAGTGGTCTGACACGGGCTGATGATGTATTTAACGGTAACCCATATAAAAAAATGTAGGAGAATAAAATACTACTTTGTTCTAGACAAGATAAAAGTTATATTCATTCGCGCTTTACTTTGCAAAAGCCAGGTGAAATGAAGTGTAGTGTAGCAGCCATTTTTCTTTGTATTTAAATTTAGAATACCTACATTCTGGCGAGTTTTGTGACGTGATCACAGCAAACGTTATCTCTAAAACATTTCGCATAAAGTCCAATCTATTGCATATTAACATTCACAAACCCACCGAAAACCACTTTATCCATAATGAACCACCCGAAAATATCCCAAGCTGAAACAATACAAGTGACAAAAGCTTAAAATAGCTGGAAACTACTAAATTAAGCTCAGCTTAAGCTTAGCATAGTTCGCCAGAGCTGAAAATGGTGGTTTAAACACCTATAAATTTAAGCTGTATAAAAGCTTATATTATTATAAGTAGGGTAAGCTAGTGTTACAGAGCTTATAATAGAATTTTGAGTGTTTATCATTGAACTAGGTATGCCGTAAAGTTGCCAAACAATTCATGGAATGCAAAATATTACATTACTATCGACAAGTTCATCAGAAAAAGAGACATAGATACACCAACAGTAGGTATAGGTAGCATATAATATTCAATTTCAAGTTTTCATCATCCATTTTCTATTTAATTCTGATTTAACGCTCTTGGTGCATTGTCCAAGTCTTTTGTAAGAATCCCAAAGTGTTAACAAGGAATCGGCAGTCCACATTATGATAGGAAAGCTCATAAAACTGATGGGCAAAGACGCTTAAGGCTTCTAACCATGCAGTTTTTTGGTTCATGATACTAGGCTTTTAGGTAGAACTCCCACGATGCAACAAACCCCTCTAAATAAGCATGACGTCCTAAAACCCGTTCTAACAAAGTATTAAACTCAGCGGACAGGAAAGTTCATAGCTGGCTAGTGCACCCCTGTGCACTAGGTATGCGATGTACCGGTCCAAAAACCGGTTAAAACTGGCAACCCGGTAACATTTTCAGTAATAAGGGTGTAAGGGACAGTTTAACGCAAACTGATAGGGGCTGCTCAGGTACGAAATTAAACCACTTTCACCAGGGAACTCTTTTAGGAAACGCAACTTTTTTTGGACTTCCCATACCAATACGCTATTTGACTACCTAGTCAAATCAGCAACTTTTTATGAAATGTCAAAAACGCTTTTTTGCATGAAAATACTGGGTTGTGACGTCACTGGCTCAAATCAATAACTTCTATATTTTTAACTCGATTATTAAATCTAAATGTGCATTTTTTTTTCCAGTCAACATCCCTATTGACCCATTGCATTATCCGTAAAGCTACAGAACAGCTACATTTTTTATACATTTTCTGGTGAAAATCAAAGCCTACGTTCAAAGCAAACAAACTGATAGGTGAAACTCCTTTCAGTTTCTTTTGGCAGGCAATTTATTCAATGTAGTGTGGCCTATCAAAGAAATTCACATGAAAAACATTGATGTTATTTAGCTTCCAGTACCTTCTACTATTCAATAGTATACCGCATAGTGACTACAAAAACCCGGAAGAAAGTAGGGTAGGATTTTCTCAAAAAATACTTAAACCAGTTATTAATAACTATGAAAACCGTTTAGAAATCCCTATTGCATTTACGAATTTTGCCAACAATATGTCGCAAAGTGGCCTACATAACCACACTTAACGGCCTTTAAATACGGACTATAATACCTTGCATTAATGTGCTATTATAATAGTTGCTTTTGCATTATCAGTGGTTAAGGAGTTTGTTAAAGCATATAAGTTGGAATATTGTTGCAAGGTGCATTATTTTGTATGAAACTTTGAATTAACAGAAATTCTAATCTAATATTGCAGTTAAACTAGAAAGTTTAGAAACGTGTTGCTACTTGACTTTAGATCTAGACACAAGATCAGGAATCACAGTAACAGACTCGACGATGGAGCGAGCTTACCCAGAAAATGCCTGTTATATCACTGGCACTCTCACGAATCGACGGAACACAGCAAGCTGTTTGGCGCCGGACTCCGCGAGCCAGGCGGCCCCTTGCGGAGCCTATCACCGCGCTCTAATCATTTTTAATTC
Source organism: Scrobipalpa atriplicella (assembly GCA_029255725.1). Lineage (NCBI taxonomy): Eukaryota > Metazoa > Arthropoda > Insecta > Lepidoptera > Gelechiidae > Scrobipalpa > Scrobipalpa atriplicella. The sequence goes on from JARACY010000242.1 coordinate 10,659, forward strand.
GTGGTATAAAATTATTAGTTCAACCAGAGTTTTAACACATGTGCACGTTTTGATGTCCAAGTGGCTAAGTAAAAGATATTTCATGAATAACGTGAAATGTTTGTAATATTTAATTAAATTAATATGATATGCTTAATTAATGTCCATTTTGAGCTCATGGAACTTAACCTTTCAATCCCTGAAGACCCATCCCACATATCCCGGATTTCCTCCGTAAATATCATGAAATGAACTTTCAAAATGCAATTAACACGCGAGAGACCTTAATTACCCATCGCCATCAGAGGTCAGAGTGACCCCTCTATAAAATTTTAACCCATTAATTAATCTTATCATTTTAATTTTATTTTCGCCGTTCGGTTGAGTACCGATGCGTGATTTTTGGCGCGGTCAAAAATTTTAGACAATGACGTAACTTGCGAATGAATACGATTCCATTTTAAAAGAAATACTGACTGCGAAGAACGGACACATGAAGTATGTATCAACAAAGCAATACTAGACAAAACATAGATTCTTATTTACCTACTACAATTATGAGTACTACGAGTACCACGATATTAAACGGCTTCTTTAGAAGGTTAATTTTTCTGTGTTTTGTTCTCAACTGAGTCTAATTAAACAGCTTTGCATGAACGAACATAATGCTACGGCAGCCTTATAAAGTAACATGAACACATGATATGGTATAGGGTTAAATTGTAGAACAGTAGCAGGTTTCTGAATAGTAATAGGATCTATCTACTAGCTGTCAAATTCACTCCAAGTAACCACATCACATGGTCACTTGAGGATAAGCCCTGTCACATGTTTCAAACAGTGCTGGCGTGCGACCATGGATCAACATCAGCTCATAATATTATACATCCCTACCGAGGGGCACGAGCCTACGCTGGTCCTGAACCTTACTCGACAACGTCGGTCCAGTACGGATTGGTCGACTTTATACAAACAAACCTTTGAATTGCGTCGTAGGTGTGTTAAGGTTCCGTCACGATGTTTTCCTTCACTGTAAAAGCGCCGAATAAAAGTACATTATGAAATTCGAAAACAAAACACATTGGTATGTGGTGGGATTCGAGCCACGACCTCATGCACGGGAAGCAGCGGCCCTATCCACTACCTACACCATTGGGCTTGTACTACATCATACAATCCATATATGTCTTTCAAATCGAGTAAACTATTTCATAAGTTAGTATGACGATTGTACAATAATCTCTTTACTGAAAATCCGTGGTCAGAGTGTGATTTCCGCATAATTAACTGTGGTTCGTCCATCGCAGGCGCTGATGGGCGGATTTGGTCGGATCCACGGATTTAGTTCGAAGAGCTGTTTGGACCGGACATGTTGAAATAACTGATCGATCCATCATTTATCTTTGTGATTGGTCGGACAATATGATGGAAGCAAATATCTTTCTGCCGAGGTTTTCCTGCCGAGGTGAAGGTATCTAACGTCACTGAAAATCAGCAGTATTTTTTTCTGAGTACGTATGTTTTCTAATTTTAATAAAGGGTGATTTAATTGTTAGGTATTATTCAAAGGATTCTCCCGAGGCATCGAGGCATTTTACCGCGATTACAAATAACAAACACCATAAATTTTCGCAATTATATACCTATAAGTTAGTAAGTCGACCCGCGACCACGACAATTGAAACATTGTTGAAACGTCGGGAACCAGGTAAATTCTTATGATTTACCACCAAAATTTATTGCGAATAGACCCGGATAAAAAGTAAAATGAACCTATAAGTTAGTATGGATAATAAATTAAGTAAACCTTTATACCTAACTGTGAAAGTATTTCTGTACTCGCAAACAAAGGGAATAATAAAACCCCTACATGTTTATACTTTACTACTCGTAAATCAACTCATTTAGATTTTGACCAAAACTCTTGTTTACACAGCTACTTTTCATTTACAAACAAGGAAAATCTGTTTGAATGTTATTGTAGTACTGTTACTGTTGTGTTTTCAGCAGGTGTTTAAATTGAATACGACAAGTTGGAAGATGTAGCGACTTAATACCAAATACCCGATACTCAATGGTTAGCAACCCTGCCTGCTGAGTCCCAAAGTCCCGGGTTCGTTCTCACATATTAAAGGCACTGGGAGCTAGCACTTATCGACTTCAAAAATCAGTGTCCATTCTCCTCGCTGCAAAAATATAGTCGCTTAGTGGATAATAATTAACAGAACAGACAAAGGCCATTAGGTTTGTTAATTTTGACTTTGGCTAAGTTTAATGGCCCATTGCTTGGTTCTACCTATTTTTGGTTCGAATTCCTATTTTTACGCAGGTTATACTTATTACTACCTACTTGTTCTTATTACGTTAACTTCCATGCTGGACTGGGAGTGATAGAAAAACATAGAATGTGCCAGCTGCATCTCCTCCCGGGCATGCTGTAAAAATCAGCTAAGGGAATCGAGGGTTTCAGTGTATTGCAATGTAGGCAATGAGCTGACAACCCATCACTATAGCAATATACATAATCAATCTCTATTAGCCCTCGAAACTTGTCAGACGTGGCGGAACAGCCTATGTTTAAGTCATTTTTTCTCTGCCTACCACATTAGGGAAACAGGCGTGATTGTATGTATGTATGTATGTACTTATTACGTACTAAACAGTAGACAACCTAAAATTTGGATTCGCCGTAACTTCGCTCTTATCTATTAGCTTACACTATATCTAATAACTTAACCCACACAATTAGCGCGAACAAGAGCCAGACCTGCTACAAATTATACTAATTAGAAACATTGCGTGTTGAAAAGACGGTCCGACTACCCTCGGTTAGTTTAAATTGTATTTTAGTGTTTGTAGCCTCTGGAATACGATATGAGGATAGTTATGGTGACGAGCTGCTTGGAACTAGGTAGCTTGTTACGTCCAGCCTCTTTGTCCAATGTAGCTTGAGTCCTGTGATAGCAGGTAGGAAATATCAAAATATCACGGGTGCGAAAGAGACCCCTTCATAACGGTATGTGTTTGACATCTGTCACATGACTCAAGCTACATTGGACAAAGTATAAATGATGGAGCAACATCATCCAGAGGTTTAACACTAGCAAAGAAAATAACACAAGAAAGAATACCACGAGGTCATACATTGCCTACTGTCTTGGTCACCTCTGACCTCTGACAAAGACTCTGTGGTTTTCAGTTCTATTTTTTTTTATTCCCAAAGAAATGTCATGTTTGCTATTGTTTTGGAGCCTTTACAAGACACGACACGTCTACAAACTGATATCCCCTAAAATGTTTTATAAAATTGTGTAGATTTAATATTCATAACATTCATAAAGATTTCAGATCATTTTCCCAAAGTCAGTACAAAATAATATAAGATCCTCTATTCTTACAATTAGAAGTTTAAGTGTTAGTATTCATGTATTTCTCCTTCCACGTAGTACAACTCGAAGATAATTCAGATGCAGGATACAAACTTGCCCCTCTCAAATACAAATTACAACCTCAAGCCTTTATAGTTATTTAGTATTCAATTATTCTAATTAGAGATGTTTTCCAACTTATTAAAGGGGTGGAAATGAGGGGTGCGTGGAAATGACATAATGATTGAATGAAGGGTTCAGAAGAATCTGAAGACGATTCTGAAGTTTTTGAAGGGCTTGGTGCAAGACTTGCTTGGGGGAGCAGTGTTGACTTAAGAGACGCTGTGGTAATGGTGAGGAAATATTCTTACAATTTTTAGATCAATCTGAGACATTTGGAAATAAGTGAGTCAAATAAAAGTAAATTGTTTTTATAACTTTAATCATATTTAATTCCGTGCTGTCGAGACAAAGAAAGGCCATGATAGAGGTGTCGTGATGTGATGGGTGCCATCGAAAAAGACTAGATGCAAATCGTACAAGATCCAAAAAAGTGGTGATTTTTTACACAGGCTATTACAAAAAAAAACATTACATACTGTGAAATCTTTACCATTAGTAGATAGGGGTTTTTAGGACAATAGGACACATACAAAAACCTATTATATCTACTATTCTGTCCCTCTAGTGCTCTATTGTAGGTAAAAATATAACAAATTTGCATTTCTGTCAGCCCCATAACAATAAAAAACATTTCTCTTCAGAACCCCTACACATTAGCTTATCTTAATAACATAACATTTTACTGTACCACCCCAAAAACTGTGTTAAATTTTATCAAAAACCCAACTTATCGAACAAAACGGAATGAGTCATTTAGCCCACCCTGTTTAGATTTGCGTGTCGAACAACAACCCTGTCAGTCGTAAAGAATGTTCCCCCTGGTACAGAAACCTTACATTACCTCGATTAAAAAAGTTTGTTCAGTCAAACTGTCGCTGTTTAGTCGAAGATTTTAACAGGGTTCTCTATTTGTTAGTTCGGTATTTAAGGTATTTGCATGTATACAGCCAAGCCTCCATATAGAATAGAATAGGCGAAGACGAACTACCACAAAGTTTTCGTTAGGTATCGTATCGTTAGGTACTTATAACTTATTATCACTTGGTTTATCGCTAGGTTTAAATCTAGAGGTTTTAAGACTTATGTTGCTCTGCTTTGCTACCTTGAGATCGGTCAACCGGACTACTGACACTAGACTAGAGGAACCAATTTAGTCGTTGCCTTTAAATCTATTGCCGTCTCTACGATAAAGTGTCTTTGGTCTCTACTGCGATCGTTCCTGTAATCGATACCTAGTCGATGTGATCTGCTTCACATATAGGTAATACCACAAAAGTAAAGATTTGTACAGAGACAAACCTTTATATAGTAGGTGCCTATCCTGCAAACAAAACTACAGTACTAGGCACCCACTATCAAAATCTGGGAAAATGAATCGCCTGTACGCGACAGGTAGGACCCGCTTACATGATGCCTGATAAGTAGGTAGATATAATAGAACGTATGAAACGCTCCCTCGGCACGGTTTTTACTAGGTACTGTGGTAGGTACATAACGATGTGTGGATGTGGACACTGCAAATGTAACGTTTCATCTAGTTCTTTTTGCTGGATTAATTTGCATTAGAAATATTTAAAAATTCAGACTCAAACGACATCTTGCGCAGCAAAATCTAATATATATATTTTCCATTATTTTAAAAGAACTTATTATCTAAATAATAAATTAAGTAGGAGCTGTTAATAGAAACAGGAAGGAGTCGTTACATTAGTCCCAGTAAATTATAGTGGGAGGGGCAGAGTTAAGGTTGGTGTGGAAGAACGGAAGTGAATTTAGTGCAGGTAAACAGGTAGATATAGAAACTTAGGTAGGTAAATTCATTTCAAGACATTATCTTTACATCTTTACATATTTAAATAAACCACCCCTCTAATTAATCTAATTCTTTTGCAGTAAGCAGAGTCGACAAGATAGTAGATCTTGTTTTTCTGGAATCAAATCAAATGATATGGAGAAAAAAAAATACTCTTTAATTTAATCAAAGCAAATTTCTTTCTCTATATGAACGGAAACAAAATATCGAACAACATAATTTAGAAAAACCCAAAATTAAAAATTTCACACCTGCCCAGGGCGGAATCGCGGTCAATTTATTTAAAAGTAACCCCTGTTTATTTTATAAAACAGTTGTTAAGACCCGCTATTATAGTAATAGCGTTGTTATTCAAATGTATATAGGGTGTTACGGTAATATTTACAAGGGAGCCTTGGAGGGATTTAATTAACGATTATAACTGCAAAAGTTTGGCTCGCAGTTGTTTTTTGTTGAGTTGAGGGGGCTGCCTCCTGAGCAAAAGCCCGATGGTGTAGTGGATAGGGCCGCTGTCTCCTGTGCAGGGGGTCGTGGTTCGAATCCCACCACGTACCAATGTGTTTTTCGGTTTTCGAATTTCATATGTACGTTTATTCGGCGCCTTTACGGTGAATGAAAACATCGTAAGGAAACCTGCACACACCTACGAAGGAATTCAAAGGCTGTGTGTTAAGTCAACCAATTTTGACTACCGCCTCGGTAGTTCAATTGGCAGAACGATGGAACGGCATTCGCAACAATGAAGGTCGCAGGTTCAAATTCCGCCCGTGTAATTTTTAATTTCTTACTTTTAATTTTTACGAATATTTTCAAGAATCACTGGATTTTGGATGCTGTAGACTTTTTTTTATTTTATAAGTAACTTACTAGTTGTGCAGCTCTAGGTAGTTAACGACATTACCTGAAAACAAAGGTTTTCTATTAATAACATTTCAATAAACAAATCCTTACCAAGGACGTGATATCCATATTTAAAATACTCTTTAAATCAACACAGGTAGATACAACTTCAGGTAGTCTACTTGAAACAAGCAAGACGGCTTGAAGTTGAGCAAGTAAACTTCATTTTGAGAGTTTCCGACTCAACTCACGGTGCTTGAGTCATTTCGAGTCCTGTAACTTGTTATAAGAAATTGTAGAAACGAGGTAATAAGTGGAGAAAATATAATAAAGTAGAATCACGCCTAAGTCCTTAAAGGGGTGAGCAGTGCGTCAACGGCTAAATAAAAGACATTTTCGCCACGTCCGGTAGTAGGTATTTCAGGTACTATTGTATACAGATATAATTATTAGGTATATATTACTTTTAATAATATATGGACAAATAATTGCAAACATAACTGTAATGTAATTTGGTCTGAAATAAAACCATTTTATTTTATTATTTATTCTCTATTGTATCTTTTACAGTGTTCAGAAATATAGAGATGTTGTTGGTAAATTCTTAAGTTCTACCAACAAGTCATAGTAATTTTATATGTAAAATCTTTCTATTGGAAATCGCAATGTCTAATGTCTTCCATGCTGGACTGGGAGTGATAGAAAAACATAGAATGTGCCAGCTGCATCTCCTCCCGGGCATGCTGTAAAAACCAGCTAAGGGATTCGAGGGTTTTAATGTATTGCAATTTAGGCGATGGGCTGACAACCTGTTACTAATAGCAATACACATGACCATCTGAAATAACCCTCAAAACTTGGCAGACGTGGCGGAACGACCTTTCGGTCGTTTTCGCTCTGCCTACCCCATTAGGGATAAAGGCGTGATTTATGTATGTATGTATGCAATGTCTAATGTAATGTTCTTTAATCATATTTAAATGCTGTAAGGTTTTCAGGAAATAAATAAAATTCAATAAATATTGGACACCATCACGGCGAGAAATACTATAAAGTACTTTGAATTAATACTAAGTTAGTATATCTGCCTACCCCATTGGGGATAAAGGCGTGATTTTATGTATGTATGTAGTATAAAAGTTAGTAGAAAAAGTTACACGTGTAACACTTGTAAGTCATAACCTAATTATCCGCTTCACCAAGCTTCCCACTAAATTAGTAGAGAATCACAGACTACGATAATATCAAGACGACGCTTGTAAGTTAACTACAGGGATACTTGTATTGTAGTGTATACTCGTATAGAGGTAATATTATGCAGCATTCCAAATAGGTATTTGGATATTTTTTGTAAGCTCCCTTAAATATTTGTTTAAGTTGCCGTTGTTGCGTGCTCTCGGTGTTATCTGATCAGTGCTTGTGCTCCAAGTAAATAGATCATGCTCCCGAAGGAGCAAGGATTGCTTATAGGATGGCTTCTATTAAATCCTGTGGCTAAATCTTGTTTTGTAAAAAAGCTTGGTTTTGCAGATGGTAGCACGTAAATATAGGATAAACAAAATAGAAAAAAAAAAGATAGAACATTTGTTTAGACATCGTGCAGTGAGGTTAATGAGACCAAAATTTGCGTTGAGTGGTTCGTTCGAAGACGCGATAGCTGAGTTGGTTATAGCTGCAAAACGATGTGTGATCTGATCTTTGCCCGGGAGGAGATGCAGCTGGCACATTCTATGTTTTTCTATCGCTTCTAGTCCAGCATGGAAGTTTATATTTCAAGCACCGATTATAGCATTTCAGAGCTGGCGATGGTGAAAAATAATAATTAGAAATAAAATTTAAAATTGACGATGAAAATAAAATCTCCTACAACTACAGGAAACTACTTTCCATTTCCATCGCAAGAAAAGCCCTCTTATCGACCAACTTCCCGCCAAAAGTAATAGATTAAAAACTTTCGCTTGCTGTCAATAAATCACCGAAAAACTTTAATGTACCTACGTTCCGTTATACGCAGCAAACAAAGGAAGCAGTAAGCACTGAGCTATACGTATGGAGAATCAAGACATCATTCAAGCACTCCATGTCCCAGTTAAGAGAGGTGCTTGAACCTCTCTTCATATTAGTGGTCAAATTCGATAAAAGGAGTTAAAAAGTGTGAAACATGCTGCACTGTGTATTAATATAAATAGAATAAGTTTCCCTAACAATAACCTCAATATAAACGCTTTAAAATTAAATACGGACGAAATTAGTGGAGACAACATTTATTGAAATCTGGGAACATGTCTTATGTTCGTAATGGCTGTTCCATATACGCTACTATAATATTACTTCCGTGGTAGTAAAGTTATAAGTTATGCATCATTGCCCTTACGAATTAATGCCAAATAAAATATTTCAGTGTTGCTATTTATTGCTAAAGTAGCATTAGGTTAATGAGCCCTCAAGTAGGACGGGGTGTGGCCCTTGTTTATTATTAAGCTTATAAATTGGGTGTGGTGCTAGTGGAGTGGAGGCGATTGAAGACATTGTTAATGATGGTCAGTTGCAATAGCTTGTTGAATTTGTATGAAGTAACAGAGAACGTAACATAAAATAATAAATTATAAGTATTCTCCTTAGAATAAAAAAAAAACAAAGCAAAAACTCTGTAATTTATACTTCTTCTTCTTCTTCTTTACTGAGAATTTAAAGCAGTTCGCAGGTATTTCCATACTCATCAAACGTTTTGCAAGATTTTGTAGCAACGCTACTGTTTCTGGATTTATCGATTGTACGATAGTAGTGATGGTAGTAAATTTATTATTCTGCGGTAGTGCTAAATACTCGTATTTTAACCCTACATCACAAAAATGAATAAATGTTTTTTTTTAAATACCTCACGACCACGCCACGGCCATAGTACATGCTCATGGTTGGGTGTGGAAAGCACAAAAAAGGTACCTCATAAAAAGAACTTTAAAACCGCTGCAAGTAAAACCATACCCTACTCGCAAATATAAAATACAGTATTAAGGAAGGGCCCCACGGCCAGTGGGACATTAGCCACATTTTACTTCTTTCCCACCAAAATTACACTCATAACTTCTAATTTGCCACTTTCCGTTGTAATGCCCTGTTTAATTCTGACACTTATGATTTTTTATGTCGGACGTCCGGATAATGGTATAATTTTTATTTGAGAAGCTTTTTTAAAGTAGGATAAAATGTCTTGATCCAGGAGGTTTTCGGTGTAAGGGGCATGGCAAATAGGAAGCGGTGCAGCGTGGGCGAGGTGGAGGCGCGTCATTTTTGTATGTAATTTACGTCGCGCAGCGCGGCTTGATTTGAAGTTTCTATACAAAAACGACACAATGGCGACGGCGCCGCACCGCTTCCAATTTGCCATGCCCCTTACATGCTAACAAAAACATGAATATCAAAATATTAAAAATATATTTTTTATTTATTAAGCATTTGTCACCGCAATTAATTAGCGCTATTTCCACTATTGGAATTGACGGATTACTCGACTCAACCCTAATCCAAAAAGCTCCCTTACTTCGGGGGTCGATAATAAATTACAAAATAAAAAAATCTCATAGAATTCTGCAAAAAGGACGGGATTCTGTAATGGGTTCTGTATGGTATGGGACAATACAAAAATAAAGATATGGTTATATATTTATAAAAATATATTTTAAAGCTTACCATACTCAAACCTTTAAAAAACCTTTGATGCTCTGCCTGCTACGTAAGAAAGGTGAATGGCTTATTCACCAATCTATTTTATCTAAGGAACCCAAAAAATGGTGAACCCAATATTTTAGGGATTGCGAGACAATAGAAAACCATTAAAATTGTGCCAATAAATCCGTGTTAATGACTTGGGGGTAATGGAGCGTGGGTTGTCGGTTCGAATTCCGGTCGGGAAAGAATTTCCAGTTTATTTTTTGTTTCGGTTTGAATACTTAGATTTTTAGGGTTTAAAATCTACATCTAAGTACAATATTCTGAGACAATTTAATTAAAATCATTACACACTTTTGTTAAAACTTTAATCGTTTGCGGTGGCACTAGGTGTGCTATTTTCAAGCCTACTGTACATTTGTAGAGTCATCTCTGTTTAATATGGTCAGAGTATGTCGTCAAGCAACTTACTTACTTACTGTAGAACGATCGATGTTGGTGTGTCAGGAATTTAGAGGCTCCTGATCTGAACCAACCTCCACAAATTATAAAAAAGTAGGTACTTAAATCAAAATTAAAACATTAAGATCCACAATCTGCATCCGAAATAAACTATCGCGCACATTTAAGTTAATGGTTCAGTAAATAAACGATAATCGGGCGAAATTATAGTCATTTTCGGGCGGTCAGTTGTAGTAATTGCCCCATTTGGCCGGAGAGCCGCGATGGCCGAACCTACTCCGGTGAAGATTACAGAGTTTGGCACGGTGCAAGTAATTAAACCGATATAAAGAGGTCACTGCGATAGGGGTGGATGCAGGTGGGATCTGTTTAATGATAAAAAGCTTTCGTCTTCCATGCGGACTGAGCTATAGAAAAACATAGAAAGTGTCAGCTGCTGATCATTCCGGGCACGCTGTAGAAACCAGCAAATTGATTCGAAGCGACGTGGCAGTAAACGTCTTTTACTAGGCGTCTGCCTACCCCGTAAGGTATAGAGGTTCATTCTTTCAGTTAATCTTGTTGTTATAATATAGTCATTTTCGGGTGGTCAGTTGTAGTAATTGCCCCATTTGGCCGGAGAGCCGCGATGGCCGAACCTACCCGGTGAAGATTACAGAGTTTGACAAGGTGCAAGTAATTACACGAATATAAAGAGGTCACTGCGATAGGGGTGGATGCAGGTGGATAACTTCATTGATAAATCGCTTTTGTCTTTCATGTAGACTGAGCTATAGAAAAACGTATCATATTCTATGATAGAATGAGCCAGCTGCTGATCATCCCTGGCATGCTGTAGAAGCCAGCAAAGGGATTTGAGGGTATAGTGTATTGTAATTTAGGCAATACTCTAGCGGTACACTTTTCAATCTAAAATTGCCTACAATATTTGGCAGACGTGGCGAAAACGCCTTTCCTAGGCGTTTTACGCTCTGCCTAGCCCGTATGGGATAAAGGTACAGTCATGCGGAGAGCCGTGCTGGCCAAACCAACCGAACCGAAGATTACAGAGTGTCTAGAACAAAATAAGTTTTTTATTACTTAGACGCTACAATAAAGCGGTGCGTTTGATGTTAAAGACGGCGTATAAAATGAACGTGATGACAATTGATAGCAAAAATCCGATACATATTCACAACACGCGAAGATTTCAAAATTATGATCTACGCAATCCGCATATAGATCATCTTCATACAACATTACACTTGCTATTCATACGGCGGGTCGGCGATCTATCAATCGAGTGTTAAAACATCGATTTAAATTCGCCCAGTATCGTTTAAGTATCAACTTTTTTTATGGGAGGTGACAGAGCTTTGGTTGATATTTTTTGTTAGGACTTTTGCTATATTTTAGGTACTTTTTGTGTGGGAATGAATACAAACTTCTTGTGTGGGCAGGGTTTTGTGCAAAGCTCGTCTGGAGGAGTACCAACCTCTTGCTTATTTCTGCCGCCAAGTAGAAGTGTTCACACTTTTGAGTTTCGAGTTTCGGTTTGAAGGGCAAGGGATGCAGTGAAATTACTGGCACATGCAGCAATCCAGTTCAGGTCTCACGGTGTGCAACGCACTCTGCTATTTCACTAGGATCTAGTGGGATAGTAGTAGGAGTTATAAGCTACGTTTCTGCTTACCATCTGGTGGGCAGTATGCTTAGTTACCGCTGTAGGTATAGGTCTTATCTTATCTTATTTAGCCTGGGTCGTCCCACTGCTGGGCAAAGGCCTCCCTCTTCACCCTCCATTTTTCCCTGTTTTGGGCTTCAAGTTGCCAGTCTTTTATAAAAGCGTCTAGCTCGTCGCGCCACCTGCGACGGGGTCTTCCACGGCGTCGTCTTGTGGTTGGTGGTTTCCACAGAGTGCTTCTTTTTGCCCACAGTTCTTCTGGCATACGGCAGACATGACCAGCCCAAGGTAAGTAACATAAAAAACTTATATGCTCAAGAAAGAGCACAAAACTACAACTTGCTAGAGACATATTTTACTCAGACAATCAGCTGATTTAGCCGACGGTAAATTATTTCATATACATCACCCTATTTTCCCTGGGGTAAGTTGTTCGTTAAGAATTACCTATCGGTCTGTTGCTACCTTGTGACCTGTAACTAAGGCAGTAAGGTCATAGGTACGACTGTTCGATGTATTTCGTATGCATCGTAAAGCATTGCAATGGAGGACAAAAATTTGGTAACTGATAAAAATAGCGAGTTTTTAGAAATATAAATGTACCTTCAACAAATTAAAAGAATCAAAAAATCCATCGTAGTTTTTAATTACCCCCTTGTCAAACTTATAAAATTAATTTAAAACTTTTAATTGCATTTATCGTGATCTAAAATTCAAAATTAGTAATTTCGTTCGTCGTCATGTCAGTCTAGCCGAACGATATCCAGGCCTACACTTATCCCTAATGGGGAAGGCAGAGCGTCAACGACCAAAGAATAGGTCGTTCTACCACGTCTGGTAAGTTTTGAGGACAATTTAGATCGAAATGCGTCTTGCTCGCTATAGTGACAGGCTGTCAGCTCATCGCGTAAATTACAATATATTGTAACCCTCGAATCTCTTTGCGGGTTTTTACAGAATGCCCGGGAGGTGAAGCAGCTGGCACAATCTATGTTTTTCTTTCGTTTCCGATCTAGCATGAAAGAAAATATAGAAACATTCACACAGAAAAATCAATAAGAAAAACTGTGATCGAGTCACTTCGTCATCCCACAAGGAGCGTGCCCTCAAAAACGAGGGGCTTGAACAATAATTCGTTACGGTTACTTAATGCGCAGCGGAAAGCAATATCAAGTAATATTGTACATTCCGTGGAATCGTGGGGGACAAACGCGTGCGATGGCGTAGGTTCAATGGGCGTTTTGATGTAGCCATTGTGAGGGAGAGCAAATAAGTGGCACTTTGTTTTGTTCTTATTATTGTCCTTGAAGCATATTACGGAGAAATATGTGTACATTTTTCGATACATATTATTTTTTCTATATGTGGATCGTGGAGTGAAACGAGAAAATATTCAAGGGACTGGCTGCACCATAGTATTGTTACTTATGAATCCTTAAAACATTTTTATTTATATCATTTCGTACAAGAACAGAACAGAATCTGCGATTTCATGGTGATACTCACAAGAAGAAATATTTTGTTCGCTTTTCTTTTCTAGCAAACTGAATTTATTTGTTTGCAGAAAACATAACATAAAGATGAATGAAAACACGTGCCAACCACGACCACCGAAACGAAAAGTGAAGTGGGCAGGGAATAGACAAGTCTGACTTGTGTCCATGCTTGTGTGTGCTTGCTTCCATGCTGGACTGGGAGCGATGGAAAAACATAGAATGTGCCAGCTGCATCTCCTCCCGGGCATGCTGTAAAAACCAGCTAAGGGATACGAGGGTTTCAATTATTGCAATTTAGGCGATGGGCTGATAACCCGTTACTAAAGCAATACACTACCTACATAATCATCTGTAATTAATAGCCCTCAAAACTTGTCAGACGTGGCGGGACGACCTTATTTAGGTCGTTTTCGCTCTGCCTACCCCATTTGGGATAAAGGCGTGATTTTATGTATGTATGTATGACTTGTGTCCAAATTATTTTGTCCTGCAGTGTAAACACATTGCCGTGATATAAAATATTCAGAGTCGATCGAAGGAGCAAGGTACACGATGTATATAGGTACTTAAGTTATGTTCACGCTACGAAGATCCCAGGACTATTACAGGTCGACACAGGCGGACTATACACACAAACTACATAGCAGAACTAAGTAGGTACCGATACAGAAAAGGCAGGCTCATTTGATTATTTCTTGTATAAATTTACTTCCATGCTGGACTGGGAGAGAAAGAAAAACATAGAATGTGCCAGCTGCATCTCCTCCCGGGCATGCTGTAAAAATCAGCTAAGGGATCAGAGGGTTACAGTATTGTAATTTAGGCGATGGGCTGACAACCTGTCACTATTAGCAATATACAGATCTATCTGGAATAACCCTCAAAACTTGTCAGACGTGGCGGAACGACCTTTGTTTAGGTCGTTTACGCTCTGCCTATTCCATTAGGGATAAAGGCATGATTATTATGTATGTATGTATGTATAAATTTGTTTTTTGTTATGATGTTTGGTCTTCTTCAAAGGTCATGGAGACAAAATCGACGATGAAGGGATATCATACAGATTCCTCAGTTCTCTGAGATGTTTTCTAATGTGTTTCTATTTCTATAAGTCGACGTGAAGCTTCTTGGCACCTGAATTCAGTCATCGACGAAAAAACACTCGATAAACAGGGTTTAGAAATCACGTAGGGAACCCTAATTGCAGAGCATGACACTGTTTTTGCCCTGTATTTTCGGGCCTATACAGGGTGTAACAGAAAGGGTATATGCATCGAGAAATGTGTGAATCTACCCATGAAACTGAACAACTTTCCCTAAGGAACATAGGTCGAAATACGAAAAAAAAATTTGACTTCCCATGCTAAATACGCTATCAGCTGATGCATTTTGTATGAAAGGTCACAATTTTTTTTTTCGTATTTCGACCTATGTTCCTTAGGGAGAGTTGTTCAGTTTCATGGGTAGATTCACACATTTCTCGATGCATATACCCTTTCTGTTACACGTTGTATATACAAACTTACGATTCCACTGCTCTGAGCAAGCAACAAGGAAGTAGGTCCTATCTATACAAACTCATGTGATATATCGGCATAACAATTTATAAACTGCTTGTAAACGGTTTAAGAGAAATTTGAAGTTTTTATGGGTCTCCTTTCTTGGAACATGCAGTAACACAAAAGAACGCAGTCGCAACAAAATGGGCGCTTTTCCACTAGACGGCACGTCAACGGCAACGGCGACGGCACGATATCGTCGACGATATCGTAGGTGAGATAATGTATGAAAATTAATGAAATTATATGACACGCTTTTCCGCTTGCCGGCACGGCACCGTCACGGCATGTCATCGATTCCCATAGATATTGTCATGTGATCGTCGCCGTGCCGTCGCCGTTGCCGTTGACGTGACGTCTAGTGGAAAAGCGCCCAATGGATCCACACTTTTACCACTTTCGTTCAGCTATAGATAGTAGGTAAGGTATGATCCGTCCTAAGACCTCTTGAAACTCCAATAAAGCATCAAATGTCAGAGTATTGATATCTTTATCGGTTTTTACGTCGTCACGAAGCGCGATTTTAACGTTTAGTTTCACGTTTTATGATGAAACCTATATCGGTGTCAGATATTGCCAATAAAATTTACTATGAATATATTATGCCAGCAAAGTTATACCCGATACAAGGCTTTTTATTGCTGTCTTTCTACAACGTGTAACCGAAAGGGTATCGAGAAAGGTGTGAATCTACCCATGAAACTGAACAACTTTCCCTAAGAAACATAGGTCAAAAAACGATAAAAAAAAATTGACCTTCCATACAAAATGCATCAGCTGTCTGCACATTTAGTATGGGAAGTCATTTTTTTTTTTCGTATTTCGACCTATGTTCTATAAGGAAAGTTGTTCAGTTTCATGGGTGGATTCACACATTTCACGATGCATATACCCTTTCTGTTACATGTTGTATATTACAACTTAATTTAAGGGAATTTAAATTCTACCTCATGTCGTGTTGATATAGGTGTTCCATCGGTGCGTGAGAGTGCCAGTGCCATAACAGTCATTTTCTGGGTGAGCTCGCTCCATCGTCGACTCTGTCACTGTCATCTTTGACCTTGTGTCTAGAGTCGAGAGCAAACTCATTTCCCTTAAAGAAACAGTACACCATAAAATATTTTATCTGCGTGAGCTTGGTCCATCGTCGACTCTGTCTAGATTCTACAATCTAGATTACTAGT
This sequence comes from Scrobipalpa atriplicella, assembly GCA_029255725.1. NCBI lineage: Eukaryota > Metazoa > Arthropoda > Insecta > Lepidoptera > Gelechiidae > Scrobipalpa > Scrobipalpa atriplicella. The sequence goes on from JARACY010000242.1 coordinate 26,815, forward strand.
GGTCTAGACTAGAGTCAAGTCGAAAAAAGAAAAAACAAGACACCACTATTTACGACCAGACAAAACTGCCCGATCGCTAAACCAAAACAGCCGGCAATCCCCCAATTTTCACTTTCCCCGCACTTTGTCTTAACTACCCCCATAACATTAGCGCTATCCACCCTCTAACGTGGCCATCGCGGTGCTAACACAGACATTACTTTTTATAAGGCGTTGCCAGCGCTCCATCCGCTAAGTACGCGATAAATTCACTGATTGTAAGCAAGCAGTGAGTTCTTGTGATGCCAGGATTGTAAAGTACCATCTCTCATTCTGTAAACATGTTTATTTTATTGATAAAGATTTTGCTGTTGACTCTAGGTTAAGTCAGGGATGACAGAGTGGACGATGGAGCGAGCTCACCCAAAAGATGCCTATTCACTCTAACTTTGAAGAGTTGAGGGTTATATGCATTCGGAAACACAGACGCAGGTAGTGTTTTCCACTCTTTAGCTGAGCGCATTATAATGATTGGAAGCGCTGAGTTCGAATTGGTGGAATATCACCTGGTATCCTGCGCGCCGTCTAGTTGGATGATAGAAGGGATGGTAGCAGGTCAGGTTTGATTGTATTCATGCTGGCACAATCACACGGTTGAAGTGAACTGAATTGGGCTGCATTTTATTAGGCTCCGGTAAAAGATTTTTAGGTGGTCAAGTAGTTTAACCCGTAACAAATATACTATTTTTTTGCTGTTCATAATATAAGTATCTGTAGATATAGGTAGATGAAAATTGAAATCAAGAAATAATCTAAGCTGTTCTATTTATGCAGAATCTATTTATGTTCATAATATAAGTATCTGTAGATATAGGTCGATGGAAATTGAAATCAAGAAATAATCTAAGCTGTTCTATTTATGCAGAACGAGGTGGAATGTTTTTGACGTAGGAAAATGAATCTCTTTATGCAGTTCAAGCTACTAACAATTTCACAGAGGTAATTATACGATCTTTGCTGTGGACGCACGAACAGACAGAATGGTTAACAGAGCACGATTATAATTAACTATCTTTTCGAACTGCGGTTCCACCTGAGGCTTATAGAATTTTCCCGTGGGAAAAAGATGTTTTTCCTCTGCGAAAAACAGGCTATGGATCTTCAGGATGAATGTAACTAAGTTTTAAATTTTTTAAATCTAGTGATTTTGGTTACAAATAATAACAAAAATATTTTGTAGGAAGTCAAATTATTTTTTCATTTCTGATTCTTTCTGAAAGTTGTTTAGTTTCTTCTTCTTCTTCTTATCGAGCGAGTTTTCAAGTCGACGAACGACTCGATGAACCCTGTGTCAAGTGTTTTGTTAACTGACCAACCCCTATCAGTTTCCGGGAAGCCGTTCCTAGCACCCCGTATACCTCATGATACGGTATGATTTTCTGCCTTGATGCCTGTGTGTATGATACCCAGTTGCCGATTACAAAGACCGTCAGCAGAATTATATATCAAAGAGATTGTGAAGCTTTAATCTCAGATAAAGGTACACCATCACCCCCTACTACAGTGTAAGGTTACCCTTAGTTCACTAATTGTTGACACCCCGTTAATTATTAACGGCTAAAGGGTGATCAAAGGAGTGCATTTTGGAGGTCATTAATTAGTCAAAAGTTTTAGGGGTCGGTGTCCAATTTTATTTTGTTTTTAGCGCACGAAAAGCATTTTTAAGTAGCCTCTAGGGTCCTATTACTACAGAGTATTATTTATTTGACCACATCAATAATAAATAAGATTAGAATTCTAAAGTTACAAAGCCTAACAATGGTTGTGCGGTCGGAAATATACGGTCCATAACATACAATATGCTAAATGCTATTCATAATATATTTCTATCACCATCACACATCGAAAACAGACGAGATCTTAAGATTTACCAAGGCAATTCAAATTTCACAGTTCACAACTTAAACAACATAATCTAATATCATGATCTTTCCTTTCCTTATGTCACTCATCGTCACGAACCAAAAAATCTATCAACAAAATAAATAATTTATTAGTTCCCCACAGATACCCAAACTAGATAAGACTTGAGCAAGGGATGAAAAGAACATCGGGAAATAAGTCATTAATAGAAAATAACATGATATCTAAAGAGGGGATCAAATGATATGGGGAGTGGCATAGACTAAACAACTATTAGACTCCGCACATTTAGATTAGATAAAGCGAATAGCAATTAATTTTGTGATAATTTGAGGTTGATTTTATCGAAGAATGTGATTCAAGATATTACACCAGCGGATGCCGAAGACCGGGCAACGGGGAATAGAAAAAGCCGGAAAGCGGACCCCAGCATTAAGGGGATCCCCGGTGCCGCCAGCGCCCTCATCAGCTAAAAAAATCATTACTCACTGAAAACGCAATGAATCGAAAATCCGGTAAACCAGATTAAAGAATAGGTACTGAAGTTTGTTTTAAGCATTATAAATTCATGATTCAGTGTTTACAGCGATTACAGATACCAAAAGTGCTAAAAGTTGCCGTTTTTCGCAAATTTTCCTTCTGTTACTATCAGGAACTATGAATTGCAACTTTATGATGTTCTAAATTATCTTATTTGCTTTTATTTCAATCTGGTTTACCGGATTTTCGATTAATTGCTTTTTCAGTGAGTAATGATTTTTTGACTGATGAGGGCGCCACCTGGCTCAGGGTAGCCCCTGCCAGGAAAACATTAGGCAGAAGAGGAATGTGATTCAAGAATATGTTCAATTAGATATTGCTCAGAGAACAGTGAATGGATGATGCAGTACCTATTAAGGAACACAATGGATAGTAGAAAGCAAGTTGCTTAGATAGAACGCTTCATACGAGTATGCTGCGCAATGTGTTCGTGACATTACGTTATTCTGTCGCTTTTCTGTAGAAGTGTGTAATTTCAGCACGGTACCAAAGAATATATAAGCTAAAGCTAAACAAGTCGCACTCCCCCCCCCGCACCAAAATCTTACCAGCCCCCGCCAAACTGTGAGCGAAGCGGCTCGACTAAGGCGGCAGAATGCACACAAATCCACAACAATCCGGTACGAACACGTTGTTGCGCATGTAGTAAGAAATTCGCTGGCTTGTATGGAATGCCTGCCCTGTGGCAGCATTAAGAAGCTTCGACTCTATGCAGTCCATTTCTTCACTTTTGCTACTACACACAGTTTTACAAATTCATTCCAATTGATCGTCCATGTTATCTAATCTGTGGCTAGTAAACACCACTTCACTCCCCCTGCATTAGGGTGGGGCAGAGTAATGAGTGAATAAAGAAACTATTTAGCTCACAGAGTAGTCATTTCCGAATGCTTCCGAGGATGACTGGATGGATTTCTAAATGCCTCATTTTGTGCGCAGTATTATTTTCTTCTCGTATCTTTGGTATTCTTCCATGCTGGACTGGGAGCGATAGAAAAACCTAGAATGTTCCAGCTGCCTCTCCTCCCGGGCATGCTGTAGAAGTAATTTGGGCGATGGGCTGACACAACAGTGATACACAGTATACAATCCAAAATTGTCCTCAATTTTAGTCAGGCGTGGCGATGGCGCCTTTTACGAGGCGTTCTACTCTCTGCCTGCCTACTCCGTAAGAGCTAAAAGCGTGACTTTATGTATGTATGTAATGTAGGTATGTATCTTTGGTATATAGTAAGCTCTAACAGACTTTTTCGCTACTTAGAAATCGTAAGCAAGTTATTTATAAGGTAACAAATTCTAGGTCGCTTTAGTAATTTCTATCGTATTGGTGATGTATTTCTCTGTGCATAGTCAAATTTATTAGTTAATTAATATATAACATTTAATTTGATTAATTATACTCTTTCGCATAACTTTACTTCTTTTATCTACATCAAGATTTTAATTTAAATATTTTAATATGACTAATGACCAACACGTCCCGATATTACGCTTGTCATTAGTGTGACACCCCCTTAATGTTAAGGGGCGTGCATATTTCATAAGGGTTGTAATTGAAATCGTAATAAATCAGGCTTTTCTATATTTTTAATGTGCGTATATTGTGCACTTTCATCAAAATAATGTGTGTACAATTTTTTTATTCGAAAAAATATTTATTTCAAAGTCCAACTTCTGTAAAGTTTACTACTATCAGACTTCAGTGCTCAGATTGGTTGTCTTTGTGTGTGTATTCCATAGATGTGTTGAAATGTTAGTATTTTTGAGTTTTTTATATAAAAATGCGTCAGCATTGACTTTGCTTCTATCACCTATCAAAAAGCCTCTGTAGGTAAAAAGAAACCGGACTCAAATCAGAAAAAAAAAACAATGTTAGATAAAATCTTGATAAAACACATTTTGAACTATATCTCATTCTTAACGTTGAATATTTCCATTTGTGCCCAAAGGAAACATCGAAGCTTCTGTCCCATAAAGCAGATAATGATATTCGGGACATTTCCGGGATCCCGGGATTCTCGGCGAATCTGGACGGGACGCGGGACGCAACAAAAAACAATCGCGGGACATTACAAGTTGGATATCATAGATAGGGTATATTTGTGTTATTGACTTAATGTAAAAGGTTCCGGTGCTATTTTTGTATGAAATGTAGGTAATCCAATAAAACCTCTAAGATTAGACAATTTCTCTTTATGGTACATATTGATGGACAAAGTCTCTCTAGTCTAGGTTCATGAGAAGTAAGTACTGTTCTATATTGATGATCCCAAATAAATCAGTCTCAGTCGTTTTGGACTGTTTTTAGCATACACAATACATACGTAAAGAACTCAGTATTCCTATTTACAGCTTAATTTCCTAATAGCTTAGGTATTTCATAATAACCTCATACTAACACTAATTTATAAACTATGCTAGAAGCTCCGGTTATAATATAATTTCACTACCACTCAACGGAAATTTTAGCCGAAAATTTCTAGTGTTACGATATAGGGATGTCATCCTAAAATATCATGTTCAGTTTTTAAGTCAGGGTCTAATAGAGCTGAATGGTCCAACGGTGAACTTCTATGGTATTCAACACAATTGTTCAGGATAACTCCTGGCACAAAATCAATGCGAAGAAGTTTCCTTTACGATAGATTGTTATGTTGGTTATACAACGTGTAACAGAAAGGGTATCCGGTATATGCATCGAGAAATGTGTGAATCTACCCATGAAACTGAACAACTTTCCCTAAGGAACAAAGGTCGAAAAACGAAAAAAAAATTGAGCTTCCATACAAAATGCCGATAGTGTATTTAGTATGGGAAATCAAATTTTTTTTTTCTTCTTTCGACCTATGTTCCTTAGGGAAAGTTGTTCTATTTCATGGGTAGATTCACACATTTCTCGATGCATATACCCTATATGTTACACGTTGTATAGTACTCATGGAAGGTCTACAGTTTCATTGAAGTGTTTTGTATGTGTGTTATCGTCCCTCGGTTAAAAAGAGTGTTCCTGTTGAATAAGGTACTTTACTGTGGCAAAAACTATTCTATGTATTTTATGTACCTACTATCTGTTTTTGCATGGGAGAGTACCAAACACACGTGCACCCATAAACATTTTTCAGTTTAATTACAGGATACAAATATTAAATAAAAAATTGGTAACCCTGCCATAATGACAGGTTTTATGAGAACCAAACTTTAACAGGCAGCGTGAAAATTACATGTAGAAAGGTTACTTAACACTTTGATAGTGTATTTAAAACTTTGTCGAGTTTTCGCACGGTTTTAAATGACCAGCGGAAAGAGAATTAAGGTATTACTGTGAAAAGGTTTTTATCCATTTTATAACGCTTTTATCCCGAACGGGGTAGGCAGAGCGTAAACGACCTAAACAAATGTCGATCCGCCACGTTAGACAAGTTTTGAAGGTTATTACAAATTATTATGTATATTACTAAACTGGCGGGCTGTCAGCCCATCGCCTAAATTACAATACTGAAACCCACGAATCCCTTACCTTTTTAAAAAAAAATACTAAATTAAAAATATGTACCTATAGATCCCCTGAAATATCACCCTGACACCAATCAGAAGTCAATTTGCGGGTAGAATCAAAAACTCGTTGGCAGGGATTTCCTTGGCCTGATCTCTTAAAAAGATATTACAGAGGGGAAGCCCCTATTTCGTATGCATAATAGCGTCGAAAAATCTAATCAGGTCAAAAAATTGGTATCAGATGAGATTAAAAAGTTCCTATAAGTTTATAGATACTTAAGTTTACTTTACTTTAGAAGTTCACTCACCCCTGAAGGATTTTCTTTAACTAAACTATTAAACAACCAGTTTCTCTTTAGGATTATAGGTAATGAAACTAAAAATCTCATGAAACTCATACTCAAAATGGTTATGCTATAATCTAACAAAATACACATTGATGAAAATATAGCGTAATCAACAAAAGTTAAAAAAGATCCCCTCTTCAAGTAAGCGTAAAACGCACCCAAAAATCTCAGCTCCTTGCGCAATTTTCAACAAATTTACAAACTTCACCATCTCCCCATCTCCGCTGCAGGGTAATAAGTATGTAAGCCCTTATAAAACCTGCTTAAAATTAAGACTTGTTATCTCCGAAGGGCCCTTATAACTCTCCCTACATTTTTCTTCGTGAAACTTCAAAAGTGACCCCCGGACGAAGAGCTACGTTGGACAAGAGGAGAAAGCAAGTTTCGAATGCGAAAATATTGCAAATACTTAAGGCCCCCTTCTTCCAGTGCTCCCTGTCTCTGTCTTTTTCTTTACGTATAAGGAGTACAGAAAATAACCACACTTTCGCTCGCTTTTACGTTTTAATTTTATATAAAGAAAAATAAGTGCCAAATTATAAATCTATCCGTTAATATTCCTGTTAAACCTGATTAGTAAATGAACTGTTAAATTTTCATAAAAATAGCGTTCCGCCAAGTCTCATAAAACTTAAAATACTCTCAAAATCGATGTGACTTCTGTTTTTTTTTTATCGAGTCAAATGTTAAATATTGTGTTTTTATCCGTTAAAGTTACTAGATCAAACGTTTATCTGTACTAAATATTTTTTTAGGATTCTAATTATGATGATTTCTATGAAAACAACACGATTTAGAATCATGAATTTCGGAGAAGGGGCCCTTAAATAGTTATTTTATCGGCTGTCTTAGCTATGGTCTTAGGCGTTATTAACCAGTAATGAATGATAGATGAGCTGGCAGCATCGGCCAAGTCAGTGAAGGAAACCATTCTGTGGCCGTACCTTATTCTGTAAAATCAAGAAGAACGTTGAAATGCATCGTCATCAACCAGCCCATGTCAGGCCCTGCTATGCTGGACTTTTTCAACCCACAGCTGCAGGGTATTAGGCCTTTTCTCTATTACGCCAATCCTCACGGTCCTGTGCTAGTCTCATCTAGTTCGTACCCGTCAGTTTGATGATGTTGTCGGACCATCGGGCTGGTGATCTGCCCACTGGCAATAGAAGAATATCAGATAATTTTCCCTTGTTTTCACTCCTGTAACGTTACCTGTGCTCTAGGTCTCATTCGTGTTGGGTGACAAGTTTAATTTAAGTTAGAGGTCGGATAGACCCCAGCTTCGACCTTTTAAGTTCCAAGTGTGATTTTTAATGAGTTTTTTAGTATTTAAATATTTATGGCAACGATTGCGGTGGAACTTCAGTTAAAGTTCGTTGACTTTTCGAAGTTGTTTGTCGTCTTAACAATGTAATTTGTGCTTTGGTTCTAAAAATCTCTTCTAATGTATTTTTAGATTGGTGCTATTTAGATGAAATTGAGACAATAATAAAATGACGCAACAATGTAGAAGTTTGTACGGGCAGAGAGACAGACAGATATGGGTACTTACTTGAACATATTATTATTAAAATATAAAAAAAATTATCGTCGATTTAAACGACGACGAAAATCCTTATAAGTAGTATGATAATTAGACATTTATGATCCAGCCTGATAAGTAGGTAAGTTTTAAACTTTTTGCCAGACTGCATGCAATCCCTACCCTACATAGATTTAATCTAAGGCAAAACATATCTACTTTTTGTTCTACCTACCTACACCGACGGGTAAACACACACACTCTCCGTTTTATTCAAAACATTGTGTCAAAAAGGAGTTAGACAAAGAAATTGTTTTACAAGCGGCGTGTGAAGAAACGCGAACTGTAGTAAATTCGATTTGAATGGAACTTTTCAAACTGGTTTGCCGAGTGGTACGAAACATGAACCTACAGATTCATAGTCAAGTTATACATTACTACATAAAACATACCAACTTTGTACCTAAATAGTACATAACACATACCTAAAACGTACATTTCCTACATATCTATCTTTCGCAAGGGGAACGCAGAGCGACAACCGTATTCGTAGCGTCTGCCAAATATTGATGGGTATTTCAGATAGAACTGTGCATGTAGAGACGGGCTGTCAGGCCAAAATCAACGCGTCCTTTTTCTAGCTTCCAAAGAAGAAAGCTATGTGTTTTTGGAACATGTAACATTCAGTAAGTACGTAGGTACGTACCGTTTATTTACAAAATGGACGAAGACAACATGTTACTTATTAGGTTTGGTAGGCTCCGCGAGGGCCTGCCTGGCTCGCGACCTGCTGTGCTGCTTTGTTGTGTTCTGTCGTTGCGTGAGAGTGTCAGTGCCATAACAGGCATCTTTTGGGTGAGCTCGTTGCATCGTCGACTCTGTTACTGTCATCACTGTCAGACCTTGTGTTTAGAATCAAGAGCAATAGGTTTCAAGTAAAAAAAAAATAAGGAAGTTCTCTTCTGGCTTGCACCACATGGGCCGAAGTTAGCCGTCTCACACCCGATGTTTCGAGTTCAGCACATGCCGTTTACCAAGTTTTTTCCGCTAAGTGTTCTCGCGAATATGTTGCTGTGTTCTTTTTGGATGTTTGAACGTCTAACATATATTGTGTACATCGTAAATATTAAGCAGATTTGTTTGACCATCAGATTTTCAGGAGCTACATTGAACCTACACAGACAGCTGCATTGAAAGCAGAATTCAAAACATATGAACAGAATTTTACATACTAGAAGTTGTCAAATTTGACTTTAGGATCTAGGATAAAATTTATGCACAGTACAGTCTGACCGACGTGTCTTCCCATTCCGAATCACGATTTGACAGTTTGTGATTTTCTTTGACATGAATTTCTTTGACAGTTTTATTTATTAGATTTCTGGTAAGATTTGTAACATTCCTATCTGCGGACAACCTTATACCTAGACACATACTTTCTTTCGCGTCAGTTTCTCATATGCTTAAACTACGCTCTACATTTGTAGCTGTGGCCCAGTTTCTATACAAAGAACTAACTTATCAGCATCATCAAACAGCCATCTTACAAGTTGTAACATACGGTATAAAATGAATGTAAAATGTTGGCAACAATACCAGTCTTAAAGACTTTTCAATACCCAAGTACAAAGCACTATTATACATAATTCGACCTATTTTGGGTAAAGTTGTTTGCTACCTACAAATAGGCTTTTGACAAATGTAAAAAATACTTTTGCATGTTCACTTTGCATCGTTAATTTTTTTTCAAAAATGAAATTTCGGAGTCGAAGTGGTCGCTATGGCAGAAATCGGCCGGAAGAGTCATCATCATCATCATAATTTTTTGTTCCATTGTTTTCATTAATCATCCACTAAAAGTTCACTTGTGAATATCCCATATTCAATCTGTTTAAATTGGGCGGTTAATGGTAATTGCCATATTCACCCGAAAATTGTACCTACTATACCAAACAGTGATTCGCGTAGGTGCTCCCTCGTGACAATGACATAACCAGATTGTATCCTCATTGCTATGATGCCTCCTGCACGAATATTAAACTGGTTTATGCAATGTTTTCTTATTTTAACCCTAAAAACTCATTCTTCTAAATCTTAAACGAGTTTAATAAAATTCTGAGACGATAATCTTATAAGTTTCGAAAGATTGATGACCCTGGCTTACAGTGAAAACCTTTTTTGATTTTGTTGCGGGTCTAAGTACGTTTCATCCGACATTTTGATGGAAGAAATAAACCATTTCGTCTGGAAGTTATAAAATGGACTTTTGGAAATTTTAGATTTGTGATTGAGTTAAACTACATATTTGCTTTGATATAGAAAGATAATACTAGGCCAACACCTGAATGTCTATTACTAAAGTAGATTCAAATTTCAGAGGCCATTTGCGCTTCTCACTCCACAAACAAGTAGTCACAAACTTGATTAGGGTTTGGTACAAGCAAGGATAGTAAATTCTGTACTCATTTCGTTGGTGACATATACGAATAAGATTACATCAGCATTTCCCGCGAGTGTCTTAGTAAAAGCTGAATAAGCGACACCGTTTTCTATGCACAATGCACATCATTTTCTGCACTGGCCTTGCCAATCCACCTTCCAAGCGTGGTGAGTATGGCAATTGGGAGAGACCTAACTCCAGCAGTATTATAAAGAACGCGCACTCCCACCCCCGCGCTGAATTCGTACCTCACCACCCCACCCCGCGACGAAAGGCACGATCTGGGGTTCAAGTTTGCAATTTCGCAGAAAGAAGGTAAGCGCACGTAAACATTCAAACCCATATGGAAACGTTATTGCGCATTAAGTACGAAATCTAGTTTTTAGTTAGGAGCGCATGGCTTGTGCTATTAGTAGTGGCTATAAATTGTATGTGTGAACAAACTGACATAATATCCTAGTAAAAAATAAGCTTGTGCCTTAAACCACGCAAACCCATCCTGCCCTGAGGCCACCGCCCGCCCAGTAACTCGATTTGGATAGATGTTACAAAGAGCTTAAACTTAACCTAACTTAACGTAACCGGCTTACTTAACTAGCTTACTATTATGCGGAAGTGAAAAATGAATACCGACTCGGCTAACTTACGTTAGAGGTTTTATTTCTGGATTTTTTCGCAGTTTACTTTGCGAGTTTAAAAGTCGGGGTTATAAAGTTTGCTAGTTCGTAGAAGGATTTTCATAGGGTTTTTGCGTTGGGTATAAGCTTAATTTAGTTATGGTAATAATGAATTTGGAAGCTCGTGATTATAGTTTTTACTAAGCCGTTTGTTACTTCCATTTTGGTTGGACTGGAATCGAAGCGAAAAAAAAAAAGTTGCACTCCGGGAGTGGCGGCAGAAGTGAAAAAGCGTAAACAGATGGCGCTAGTAGGATTCTAAATAGCGTCCTACGCATTTTCGATCAGTCGATCAGGATCAGGACACGTGACTCTGACGCGAGTTTAACATTTTATACCCATCCTAAAAAAGTGCACAACGCCGCTAAAGAAGATGTGTAGCTGTTTCTCTTGATTCTCTTCTGTTCCCTGGTAAACTATAAAGGCCAGGTAGAAGAAATAGAGGGTTTGAATTGCAGTTCAGGCGATGCACGATTGGCTGAAGAACCATCAAAAACCCCACTCTAAAATTCATCCCGAAATTTGCCAGACGCGACGTGCCGAACAAAACTTGTCGAACGGCTTTTATAAAGCAATAAACGCTTTGCCTCCTCCGAAAGGAACAGAGGCGTGATTCTATAGTTGTATTGTATATGTCACATAACCTCAATTTCGTAATATCTTGGAAATATAACACTTTAACAGTAACCAGTAACTTATATCTTTAGAGGCAGATCTCGACACGTTACCATGATACAGGCTGTTCTACCGGTTATGCCATATGCAGGGAAAGAGCTCGAAATACTGTAGATAAGGATGACTCAAAGAAGATAACTAAATATAATGTATCAAAACTACGTGAAAGTTTTAACTAAATGGTCTAAGAAGAAATCAAAACGACTTTAAACAGCCTTAGTTAAGGTCAGTTCACACCAGAAAGCAACAAGATGCGACGCGGCCTGAAGCTGCGGTGGTGCAGCGCTCCGCCGCGAGGGACTTTCGAGTTCTGTCAATGAAATGTCTCTTTTTGCACAGCAAATAAAAGTGCGCACCGCATCGCATCGTCTCCCTTCCCGGTGCGAATTGATCCAGTCCTCTAACGTGGTTTAACGACTAATCAGAGACAGTGATAGGACATAGATTAACGTAGTTTCCGAAGTACGGATTCATACAATACCAAGGCCCCTACAGGCAGCAAAGCGTTGAGTAACCTAACAACATAACACATCTGTGTTTTTGTCACCATCTTAGCATAAGCCCGTACCTACGTGTGTACGTTTATCTACGATCGCAGCCGAGTAGAAACGCGACAGGAATCACAAACGCACGTAAAAAGGTGTGAACGCCACTTTGGGCCACATTACGTGAGTTTTTGTACGTCTGACTTCTAGGTATTTTTTTGTGGAGGAACAGACACTTATATAACGTTAGAGTATATTCGGAAAGATGCTCTAATAAAACTGGTATGTATCGTTAAACAAATCATGTTAAAAGTTAGAGAAGATAGATGCTTACCCCATACGCCAGAAAAAGACTGTCGCCTTAAGTGCAATATTATACCTACTACGAAGGTCTAAAATTATTTTATTGATTTTCACATTGAGCCCGGGAAGAGGGGCATACACACATACACATACACAAATCACGCCTTTATCCCTAGAGGGGTAGGCAGTGCAAAAACGACCTAAACAAAAGTCGTTCCGCCACGTCTGACAAATTTTGAGGGTTATTACAGATGATAATGTATATTGCTATAGTGACAGTTTGTCAGCCTAATAATACAGCCTATAAATTGCAATACACTTAGACCCTCGAATCCCTTAGCTGGTTTTTACAGCATGCCCGGGAGGAGATGCAGCTGGCACATTCTATGTTTTTCTATCGCTCCCAGTCCAGCATGGAAGAGGGGCTGCTAGTGCCGTTTTAGGAGTTAAATGTTGAGACCAGTTGGCCTAGTGATGATGGTAGGGAAAAGAGTGTTTCGAACTTGTTTCGAATCTGCAGATCGCTGAGAAAACTTCGATACCGCGTTTCATAGCTTGTGTTTTTTGATGTGGCACGCCATCTGTCGGCCACACATTCATGTTTTTTTATCACTCCTGGCCTAGCAAAGAAGCAGACATTCTCCTTTATAAAATCACATGAATACCTGCTGTTTTTCTTTTTGTAACTTCAGTCCAAATAGTGTTTACTATAGCTGCGACTGCTATCACTGTTTGCTATAGATCTCGGTTCGCTACTACAAACATTGCCTGAAGACGATTTGTAAGTGTTGCAAGGTGTGAGGCAACAGCGTCTTTGAAATTTTCCAGCGCTTTGCGATTTTTATTGAAGAAGAAAAATATCCAATTTCGTGAATCCAAATTGTCCAGTGATTGGTTACAAACCAGCCTGGTCTAACTTATTCATAAAAATTGTAAAAATCGTTTTTTAGATTCCATAATTTGTCTGATCATGAACGAACGCTGCGATGGCCTTATTTTAATTGTTTTGAGTATGTTCCTGAAACCAACGTCTACAACGCTCTCAGAGTCGATACGAAGTGTAAAGCTTCCTGCAAAGGTTGCTCAGTCATCGAAACTGAACAATTTTCACAAATTGGCGAATAACATTTACCAAATACCAAATTGGGGAAGTTAACAATTTTTTTCACTTCCTCAATTTCATTGTGAAAGCTCTTCAGAGATTTATTTAAATGTTTATCGGGTCGTTGTTCGACTCGAAAATCCACTCGCTAAGAAGAAGATTTAAATGTAAAAATGCACTTGAGCCACACTTGAGCTTATGCCTTGACCATCCTTTCAGCCATCGTATTAGAAGCAAAGGGAGGGTAGAATGTAAAAAAATAACGGCACATCCCGGTGGAGGGGTAAATACAAATCGAAGAAGCCGTCCTCGATTTTTTTTATTTACTTCTTTTTTTCTAGAATTACAGTAGGGTAGGCAGTTTTGTATAGAGCAGGAAGTTGTGATGGTTTACGACTTTGTTTTGCACTACAAGAAGATTTCTTGTAAACATACATACGTACCTACATAAATTCCGGCTTTTATCCCCAATGGGGTAGGCAGAGCGTAAACGACACAAGTTTTGAGGGAAATTTTAGACTGAAATGTGTATCGCTATACTGACATGTTGTCAGCCCATCGCCTAAATTGCAATACACTGAAACCTTCGATTCCCTTAGATGGTTTTTACAGCACGCCCGGGAGGAAATGCAGCAGGCACATTCTATGTTTTTCTATCACTCCCAGTCGAAGCAAAAAGTAACAGTAAACGTAAACACCGGGATTTTTTTTCAGGAAATGGAAAAAAAATGCTTTTTCATACAAAGTGACCGCCTCGATCCAACAATTTGTATGGAAAAGCAAAATATTTTTTTTCATTTCCTGAAAAAAGTCCTGGTGATAGTTGTTCAGTATCGTTGACTGAGCAACCCCTATCAGTTTGCGGGACGCTGTCCCTTACACCCAGTATAACTATGAAAGTGATATCTTTCAAAACTAAGTAAAGTAGATTGTTAATTAACCTTTTTAAATAAAGCAATAGCTATAACATAAAAACTGATAAAAGTAAAGTAGGTATCATCTTACAAAAGTGTGATATGCTTTTTCACGTAGAGAAATTCTCCTTTTATTTAAAGTAAGTGAAAAATTCCCTATTCTAAACTTTCATGTCAGAATGCAATAAATTCTGAACGAAACTAAAAACTTCCTTGTTGGAGAAATTCTTGACGCGTTTCTGGTATACTATAAGTTTAAAAATACGAACCAAGTGTCTGTGTCACATTGTTAAGCATAAATAAATTTAAAAAGTAAATGTTTATCGATGTCTTCCGTGCTAGACTGGGAGCGATAGAAAAACATAGAATGTGCCAGCTGCATCTCCTGCCGGGCATGCTGTAAATACCAGCTAAGGCATTAGATGGTTTTAGTATATTGTAATTTAGGCGATGGGCTGACAACCCGTCACTACAGCAATATACAGATCTATCTTAAACTACCCTCAAAACTTGTCAGACGTGGCGAAACGATTTTTTTATCGTTGACGCTCTGCCTATCCTATTAGGGATACAGGCGTGATAGTATGTATTTTTATCGAAACAAAGTATATGGAGTTCATTATTGAGTGAAAGACTAAAATAACATATTTTTTTAGTTGTGTCGAAGAGAAAAGTATTTTTTATTCATGAAATTGAAAAAAACATTGGCAAGCATCTCGAAATAGATAAAAAAACATTCGTCCATTTTTAAAATAAGAAATATTAAACTTGTTTACGATACTTATTTGCAATTTCATTTTGAATAAAGCTAATATTTTTTTGTAATTCGTAGAGATTAGGTCCCTAGACTAAAATTGAAAATCCTTCAATATTGATAAAACTGATTACTCAATTTGATAGGATTTGACTTATTGGAGCTGCTCCAGTAGGTGATTCATTCAGATAATGACTTGGACCTTTCAAGTTATTACATTTTGCGAAAGAAATGTATTAAAAGCAATACTATTGTATTAATTGAAATGCACTATTTCAAAAGTAATGCTATTTCTTTATTTTTAGCTGATGAGTCCCACTGCAGCAGTATTGTTGTAGGAAGTGACGGGTTGTCAGTCCATCATCGCTTAGCTAAATTATCAAAATTTTCAATTAGTCAAATAATTTGTAGTCTGTACATACTCTTAAGTCAATTTTAAGATACCTTTTAGCCTTGATCCATAATTGATCTAGCATACCTGAAAAAAAAAATGGTGTTTAAAAAATATACAATGTGGGATGCAAAACAAAAATCAACCAAACTTAGCAGATCTTACATAACTAGTTGCTCATACTGCACTATTCTGTCTTCTTTAAATCTCTTCTTCGCCAAAGTTGTCTGGAAGAGTTCGCTCTCATCTATAAGACCGCCTTGGTGCACGTTAATTTAAGTCTATAAACACAAATAAATAATCTATGATGGTAGCAGTGACAGATACAATTTAACTGGATTTTAGATATCTTTTCTTTTGCTTTTACCATCCTAGATTTTACAGAGTATAAGATTCTGTAATTTGTGTGCACTTACAAGTTAATTTTATATTTTTTATAATTTAATTTCAAATCGCTACGAATATACCAATTAACTTTACAACTGATCTTCGCTATAAAATACTTACACATCAGATCAAAGAACAATGTATTCGATATATTAAAAAACTAATCTGTCGGATTGTAATCAAGGCAGTATAATATCCACGCCTTCGCCTTTGGAGGAGGGAACCACCTACATGGGGTGTGGTGCAGGCATGAGCGGAAGCGGGAACGATTAGCGGAGATAATCATGGGCGAGCGCCTTAGCACGGGCCTAGGTCTATTTGGCCTGTACTGATATATTAAATAAAAAATAAATAAATAAAAAAAAATAAAAATCTTTTATTTCGGGTACAAAGTCCCACAAAAATACAATACAAATGCAATAAATAATTAGTCATTATTACACAGTCAAAAAAAAAAAATATATAAATATTTGATTGAATAAGTTCATGCATCAGTTGAAACCAGTTTTTTCACCTAGTAATTAATGCACATTTTGTATGTACTTAGTCACTTAATGATTTTAAATAAACAATATACAAAATAAATAAAAAAAAACACGGAGGGGACAGGACGAGGAGTGAACATCGTATCTGTTCTATGTAATCCGCCTCATGATGTTTATCTTAAATGCCATTTTGAAATTATTTGTTAAGCCGGGTTTCTATTACATGTAACTTGCGCAATGAAATTCTCAACATACATGCAAGTTCCAAGTTAACTTGCATGCATAATAAGGTTTTCATTTTGGGAATTGGTTGAAAAGAGTGACTTAGACATTCTACTTTAATTTTTTTAATTAAAATAAAAAGAAGGAACTCTACATCTTTTGTTTTAAACCGTACCAAAAGTTACTGTACCGTAAAATATGGTCGAAAACTGTAACCGATGATAATTACAAGCAAGACATGTGAACCCATTATATATAGATTAAGGAAACTTATTAACGAAAAGATGGTTTTTGAGATAAACGCAATCTTCTATTACGGGGTTGCCAACTACCTACAATAAAATAATTATGGAAATGATGAATGAGCATCTAGAACTCTGCATGCTGTTTAGATTAACATTCGCAGATTGGTGTAATTGAAAATTGAATCATAACAAAGGTAAAATAGTTCTAATGCAGAGTGAAATGTTAGGTTATTCAAAGCTGCATTGTCCTAAGCAGGAACGAGTGATAATATCAATCTATAACCGTTATTTTTCGTTCATCTTTGGCAGAACGGTATGTGATAGGCATTACCAAAATAGTAAGTCCTGAATCTGATTTCTCTCGTATAATCTGAGGCTGGAAAGCCTATTTTTTTATTTCAAAGGTAAGTTTATTAGTGATGACATGACGTTGATGTCTGCTTGCCCTGCAACAGTCTGCATAGAGATTTGACTGCGAATAAAAATCATAGCTCATCATTAATCATTGTCTTCTTTTTCATCTTAATGCAGTCATGGAGACACGCAAAACAATCATTCGAACAAAAACGCATTAACTCTGATGACTTCGACTTCCGTTGGTCATCTTCAGTCATCTTCAACAAATACTATAAAAACGACTACGGCTCCCGGACTAGCTTAATGGCATCATCAGGAGATTAGTCACGGAGTCAAAAGCAAATTATGTTGCGCCATGATGTTATTAAAATTAGGTAAACTGACAGGTAAGGTCAATAAACAGTGTTCAAGTA
The DNA here is from genome assembly GCA_029255725.1 of Scrobipalpa atriplicella. Lineage (NCBI taxonomy): Eukaryota > Metazoa > Arthropoda > Insecta > Lepidoptera > Gelechiidae > Scrobipalpa > Scrobipalpa atriplicella. Next base: position 44,471 of record JARACY010000242.1, read on the forward strand.
ATATACTCATATTCATTTTTGGTTTTTGTGCATTGTCACCTTTGTAATTCGTTAGAATCTCATACATACATAAAAAACACGCCTTCATCTCTAATGGCAGAGCGAAAGCGACCCAAAGGTCATTCCGCCACGTTTGACAAGTTTTGAGGGTTATTTCAGATGATTATGTATATTGCTATAGTGACGGGTTGTCAGCCCATCGCCTAAATCGCAATATACTGGAACCCTCGAAACCCTTAGCTGGTTTTTACAGCATGCCCGGGAGGAGATGCCAGCACATTCTGTTTTTCTATCACTCCCAATCCAACATGAAAAAAAAAATCGTTGGATTCTCAAAGAACAATATCATACATATTATGACGAATTTATGTGTCAAAGGTTCCGAATTATTGGGATCACCTAAAACGTTTCTTTTTTAATAAAAGTGGGGAAGTAAAGAAATCTTTCAGCCGTTCCATTTGGCTGCCCATTATTTCGTCCATTTATTTTGCGCCTTCAAGTAAATAGAGATTGTTATTTTCCTGCAAAAATGAGACGGCCTCCTAAAGAAATCCTGTCAAATAAATTCATAAAGTGTCAGCCCATGGCGAAAATGCTGAATGATAAAAAGCGAAACCCCAGACAAAGCTAAAAAACGCTGTTTCATAATAATAGCAATAACCACACATAAAAATACAAGATACTATAAATTAAGTGGCGACTATTTTGTGACTAAAATTATAGTGTTAGGTATTTTTTGCGTAACACCTTATTCTTAGACCCAAATTAAGTTTCTGACATGGGTTTTTAACGAACAACTTAATTTTAAAACATATTTTATTTAAACACAGGTATTTACATACGAGGTGTTTAAACGTGCTACTTTACCTTTATAAAATCAGATTCTCTAAAAGTATCTAAAATATTGGATGGCACTCTATTACTTTTGGCAATCAACTTCAGTCCTAAAACGTCAAAGATGTTTGACCTATAACAAATGGTATAGATTTAGGTAACTTCAACGATGGGATGTCAGATGTCGAAAAAAAATCATTTTTAATTTCTGTCATGTCATTTATAAAAATAGTTACTTACCTATAATAGAAAAAAAATCGTCATGCCTTTAGTTTCGGAATGTAGAAAAATAAAACTAAAATAATGTAGTACTTAATGAGTAGTGACTTATTAAAATAAATAAGAAATTACTGAGTGAGAGTGCATTTTCTTTATTACCTATAAGGGACCTCCCACATACTTTATTTTTATGGTCTTGTGGTCATCCAGTAAAAGTTACGTAGGAGGTCTTTAGTTTTTCCTATTTAATTTGAGGATTATTTAATCTGTACTTATCTACTCACATCCTACCTATATAATTAAGACCATTTGTCTTTTTGCCACCTCTAAACAAAACAAAAACATGAACATAATTCTTAGTCGTAGTCATAATAAAAAAGTTTGAACAATTCAACAAAAATTAAACAGATCTGTCAATGTCAAACGGACAGACCTATTGTTTTTATTATTAGTTGGCGGTTTGTTAAAGTAATTTGTGTTTTATTCTTATAGTTTTAGAGTGTTTTTTATAAAGGAGTTATGTTTGTTTTATTACATGAATGGATGTAAATTGTGAGAAGCAATCTTACAGAGAATAAAAATTATTAAAAGGTGATCGTATAAAAATTTTGTGTTAGACATAAAGATTTATAGTATGGTCAGGTTCACATGTAAACAATCTATCTAATCCACTTGCCATATTTCTAACAAGCATTTTTTATGTTGTTGTCAAACTAAATATATGACTAGATCCAACCATAATCCATCCCTCCAGTCAAATGTCATTTAATAAGTTTGACATAATTATTTGTTTGTGCCATTAGTTAGATTGGAGATGACAGGTGATTCGCTTAGGTAGGTACTTATAGTCTGTAATATCTGTTAGGTTTGGCGTTCCTAGTCGACAAAAAAGTATACCAATGTTAGTCTGGCAACACACCTGAAAACCTTCAAAGTAATAAAATCAAAAATATTCGCCAGCGGCATCATATCACCGCGTCACCTTGCCATTCGGTAAGATATAGAAAAAAAATACTGTCATTCTCACACGAACCGCTAAGCGTGGCGCACGTGTCCTGTCGTAAAGAATCCATGACAGTTTTATTTGCGATTTTATTAGGATTTTATTCGTTTTTTACTGCGGGGGAGTGCTAAGTAAATTCGTGGTAAATTTGCAGGTTGTGACCGAGTTTTTTGGGCTATTTTACGATTCGGTTTAATGCGGTTCTCAAACCCTATTTTATGTTTTGCGTAAGGAAGCAATTGATTCGAATGTAGAATGGAACATAATATTGTCTAGGAAACAAAAAAGGTACCTGCGTAAGAAAATTTGGTAGGTATATCAAAGCAATAACAACGACTGCCATAAATTTGAATGTAAGATCCTATGCATACTTCGATCAAGTACCTGTTATTTTACCATACTTCATGTACCTACCTATTAACAATAATAAAAAACATTATAATTTATTTATACGGACTCTTACATGGAGACATGGTCTCTAAATAGCGTAGCTTGACCCTGCTGCAAACTTGAGAATCACTGTTTTAACAGAATTGCTGTTTGTTGGTTAATACCTTTTTTTTATTTCCTTGGTTGAATGGTAGTTTTAGAAGTAAGTGCCAGTCGTAACTTTGATTACTGCGTATGTTGATTTCTAGAATCGATTATTGGTTGCTATTTTAACGAGTATTTCCAGATTAATGTCTTTAGGGTTTTAGGACGTTGGGAAACTACAAGCCTGATGATGTAGTGGATAAGGCCACTGCCTCCAGAGTTTCTTCTCGGTCGTGGTTCAAATCCTCAGTAGGTATGTGCTTTTCGATTTCCGAATTTCATATTATGACCTACTTTTATTAGGCGTTTTATGGTGAAGTGAAACAGCGTGAGAAAACCTCTTACCAACGAAGTAAATAAAGGTTGTATGTGAAGTCAATCCGTACATGGGTCCATGTGGTCGACCAAGGCCCGATCGCCCTATTCTAGGGTAGGCTTGTGCCTTTCGGTGGGGACGTGTATGAGCTGGTGATGATTGGGAAACAGCAATGGTACTGAGCAAGCTCTGCAACGGCTACCTCTGGACTACCTTTTCACCTTCGCCTAGCTGCTGAGTTCCATAGCTATGAGGAAATTTCAGTGCCTAAGATGCTTTTCAGCGAATTCGTTCTAACATTAAATCAGTGTCGGTCAAATCTCGGTTACCTTTAACCTAGACTCATGTCAAAAGTAAACCCATCTTAAAAAATACATAATATACTTATGACAGAAATACCTATGATTAGAAATACCATATCATCAACTTTCAATCACTGCAAAAGGCGCTTAAGGAAGATAGCAATATAAAAGCCATAATTTCGCTGAATTTTAGTTCATTCATAAAACCGGATAGACATTCAAGACTTTAGAGATGGAAGTATGTAACAAATAACAGTAACAAGTACCGTTTAATAAATTGAAAGAAAAATAAGCCGTTTGCATAGTTTTACAGTTATTTTATTTTTGATTAATTTATACTTAATGGCATTTGCGATATCACGTCAGTCCTGGACTGTAGCATAATGCTGAGCTAGGAACCTTTTCGGGATCCTGTGTAACTTTTAGACTATTTAGTTTTAAGTTGTCTATTTGTAATAACTGGTAACGAATAAATGATTTTCTTTCTTCTATTTTTTTTTCATGAAACATTCACAAGATCTTTTTGGCACGAGAATACAGTCGAGGGCAAACATATTTTAAATAAAAATGACGTACCTACCTACCGTATCCTATTTATTTTTAATCATTTTGTAATACAAAACCATAACCATATCGTACTTATAATATTTATTTTATTCATTTTTATTTTATGATACGATGGTAGTTCAACAAATAGGATTCCATTTTATTAAGTAATTATAAACAGGAGGCCATCTAACAAAATGCAATTAACAGTCACTGATACCTACTTGTAACAGGAGGCCATCTAAAAAAATGCAATGAACAGTCACTGATACCTACTTGTAACAGGAGGCCATCTAAAAAAATGCAATTAACAGTCACTGATACCTATTACACTGATACATACTAGTAGCAGGTTAAGCCCATCTTTCCGCTTTGATGTAGCCCCGCCGATGGGTATGTTCGTTTCACTCATTATCCCTTGATTAAATCTCTTACTTAATGGAATTCTAACCTTTCTTGCAAATTAAATTCGTTTCAGGCAGACCCTCGTTAGGACTTTTTGACGTTTGCGCTCTGTGCTTTATGTTACGGTGTAAAAAGCCGTTATTATCATTTTATTGAATATCCATATAATGATTGGATATTTTAGGATAATCATGTTTGATTTGTTAGATCTATATTTTTGAGGCCTTACTTTACTTACTCATAGCCTTCTTTATACACTTTAACACTTTCTAATAATATATCCAATAAGGTATCCATTCCATATCCATACCTAATTATTATAAATGGGACAGTCTGTTTGTCTGTTTGTTTGTTTGTTACTCTTTCACGCCTAAGCGGCCGAACAGATTTAGATGAAATTTGACATGGTGATAGATGATAACCTTGAGGCAGACTAGGCTACTTTTACCTCGGGAAAATATCTTGTTCCCATGGGAAAACTCATTTAGACACGGGGGAAAACGCAAGGCGGAAAGCTAGTAACTAAATATTATTCAAAGGTGTGATTGTGTTGTTGTGAAAGTTATGTTATAGATGATAGAACTCACTCACAGTCTAAGTATTTATTTTAATTTATTTGGAAAACGCATAACAATCGATACATGTATTTTATACCTACGTTTAAAAATCTTTTAGTCCCTTAAGACTTGGTGCAATAACTTAACCCATCCAATCTTTTTCGCCATAACTCTTAACATAACATTTTAGCTCGCTATGAAAACACTGTATATGGCAGAAATTACCGGATTAATATTGAAGTAGGCTGTATGTATGTAGGTACAAACAACCACATGTTCATGTAGGTATAAAGTACCATGTGAAAATGAACTTCTTTTTCTTCTTTGTCGTGTAGGTTTCGAGTCAATCGACCCTATAAACCGTGGTCTCAGAGTTTTTATACCGCCTAATAGCACAGCTAATAGGCCTCTGACATGGTTTGTGTAACGACCACTATCAAAGATAGCGGTTTAACGTGTCCTTCGAAGCACGGAACCTTTTTCTTTTTCCAGACAAATCAGGTGACATCATAACCAAACTAGGGAAAATAGCACAAAGTAATAAATAAATTGACAAATACCAACTTAGTGTTCCCAACCTAGGAATCAAACCCAGGACCTCCGGATCAGGAGCCCATGACTCAGACCACTAGACCACGTTAAAAGAACTTTATTGCAAAAACAAAAGGCTCTTCGGAGTGCACGGTTAGCTGAGGTTGACTGTAAGAGCATTAAAAATTAAAGCTATTGTGTTTTCAATTATATTGTGTGCCGTACGTAACCTGCTTTTGAGGTTATGATGAGTGAAGGGTCGAGGCAACACAGCTCGCGTATTTATTTTCATCATACACAATCTAGGAGTGAATAAGTAATGAGAATATTATACCTACAGAATGGAATGAATATACGAAAGTGGGAGTTAAATAATTTATATTAAGTTTTGCCGACACACATACGAGAAACATCACCCAATATTTGGAATCAATTAATTATGATTTATTTCAGTCGGTTAAGTAATTAAGGTTTTATACTGATATTTATTTTGTTCATTCATTTGGTATTGATGTATGTATAAAATAGCGAAGACTCATTTACGCGTTATTTCATACATACATAATAATCGCGCCTTTTTCCTGAAGGGGTAGACAGACACCACATCCTTCCATTACGCGTTATTTGTTTAAAAATATGGTTACATTGCTATCTCCTTCCGGGCATGCTGTTAAAATCAGTTAAGGAATTCGAGGGTTTCAGTATTGTAATTTAGGCGATGGGCTGACAACCTGTCACTATAGCAATATACAGATCATTCTGGAATAACCCTCAAAACTTGTCAGACGTGGCAGAACGACCTTTGTTTAGGTTGTTTACGCTCTGCCTACCCCATTAGGGATAAAGGCGTGATTGTATGTATGTATGTTCATTGCTATTCGTAAATGTACTTACGAGTACATCTTGGAAATAAAATATCCTACAACTGTATTCTAAAAATCAGCGGGTCAGAAAGTGATAAATCTAATCCCGAAATAACAAAATCCAATTGACTTCAAGAGTCCTCGTACCCACTCCCAACTGACGGGGTAAAGCACTGTCAAGTATGGCAACACCTGCGAATGCGCGTTCGAGCGTGTGGCAGGCACGCGCGGGGTTGCCAGCGGGAAAATAGCTTTTTATTTCGGGGTAAATTTGGACGGGCGGTTTGTTTAGTAAAACGTTGGGTTAAGTTTAAGGTGATGTAATGGTTAAGATTTATTTGGAAGACAGAGGGAGGAATTTAATTGAATGATATTCAATTCAATTCCTTCCTCTATATCCCTTAATAGTTAGTGCATAGTTATTATTACTGAATCAATCATACAACATGATGAACCCTTATCTCGTATGTGTCGCAATTCTACTAAAGCCTACGATGTATCAAACCACACACGACACATCCCATCATACGCGCAATTTAAACTCCGGCAAAATAATCGTCACCTACTTAAACAGCTACCTGGGAAGTTCGTGCGATGAATACGAATAGCTGTGAATACGAATACGAATTAATTCGTAACATCGTGAATCGTACGAATTAGCTGAGAGGAAGCTCTTCGCGGGGAAACTGAAATGGAGGCGAGCTGGGACGTTTGCAGGATGGAGGTAGACGGGCTATTTGAGCAATAAGTAGGTCATTTTAATGATAATAAGTTGAATAGATCATAATTTTAAAATGTAGAGCATTTTACATGTAACGTACGATGAGCTCGGTGGCACCCCCTCAAGTACCTTATTAATAGAATTTGTCTATATAAAATTCATGAAAATGTTTGTATTTGAGACACGATTATAACTTGTGGGGGCGCCATTGAGCTCATCAACCCTCTTTAAACGTTTTTTTTTTCTTAGGTTGACGAACACAAACCCAAGGAATAGATTTGTGACTTATACGTATAAAGGTTTTTTGTTATGTAGTATACTAGGATGTATTAGGTAATTTGCACACCATTAAGTAAATGGACGGTGTGGACTAAGAAGGTTTATATTTCCAATTACTTCGCACATTAAAATGTACCTGAAGGTATACATAATCCTACATGGCTCTTTCAATAAAAGCTCTTTGTATCCTTAAAGTAAAATAAAGTAATGATTTGGCCTGAAGGGACATTAACATATTCCTGCAAATTAAGGTGTATTGTTAATTTGTTTTCCATGTAAATTACTCTGTGAAAAGATTTAAGTTTAGTTTTTGTATGAATGTGTTATTTATAAAAACGACATTTCTGATGCAAACAAAAACACTCTATCAGTCTTTTGAGCGCTGATTTTTCACATGGCCTTTAGATTGTATACTACAGTTCCCATTAAACACTTTATAAACCTATTCATAACCATAAAGTTGCGTTTGCAATTATCTTACAAAGCTAACGACTCTATACTGAGTTAATGTCTAAATATGAGTAGTAATATCAAATAGATCTATATCACTTGATTGTATCAAAAGTCTGTCTGTTCATTAAAAATTTCAGAGAGAAGTGTTTAGAGCTTTCTGGCTCTGTAGGAGTAGGTACCACTAGGACCACTTCCTCAGCCAACGAATCTGAACAACTATCACCAAGAAATTATTTTAGGAAATGAAAAAATGTTTTGACTTCCCCATACAGAATGACCATCTCGATCAGACAAAATAATTTGTATGGGGAAGCAATATTTTTTAATTCCTTGAAAGAGATTCTTCTATTAAGTTTCAACAAAATCTTTTTCACATGTTCACAGACATAGATGAATGAAGACGCTAGTCTAAGCATAAAGTTCCATATCAGTATGGAAAACAGTAAGTTACGAATAACTGATGTGCTGACATTATTAAAATTATAATTATCCTATTTATTATGGTTAATTAAGTTTAAGCGATTTAGAATATAATTTACTACACACTAAAGTAGGTATTTGTAATCTACGTTTTACAAGGGAACGTATATTTAATATATTCCATGCATGGATGTCTTATATTATAAAGAAGTATGGAAGAAATGTACCTACCTACATGAACATGGGTGAGAACTGAAAAGCAGTGTTGCTCTTTTTGAGCAATCATACACTGAGCTTTGACCCTCTGCATCGCTTCAGCACACATGCGGCAGTTTGTAGGTAGATAATTAACTTAGTTTTAGACTCCATGTTTTGTTTGTTACTTTGATTCTACCTTTCATTTTGTTATATGTGTTGTTTTCTATGCAATAAACTTTTATCTATCTATCTACATATTTCGTTGAACCGAAAATAGGGTCATGATGACTATGAATAGGATAATAAGCCGTTTTCGCCACGTCATTTTTAATCTACATACATAACATCACCTCTTTCCCGAAGGGGTAGGCAGAGATCACATCCTTACTTTTTTATAAACGAGTAGAATATTTTAGGTAGGTTGTGTTAGAGAAAACTTTAATGAGAACCAGTTCCCAATCTGATATATCCTTTTCAAACAGCCGCCTGCTGATCTCAAACTATTTTTTGCATGATTGTATTTAAATATTTTACACATTGAGTTGGCATAGATCGTATCTTTAATACTACATAACATACAACTCCATACAATTACGACAGGTATAAGTTTCACTATCGTATTTAACGAAACAAGGTTTTTGTATGGTAACTATGTAAGTATAACATACAGGGTCTCCTTCTATGAAAGTGTCCCATACTTTTATTGTTTAAATGATTCTTTTTTAATTTTACGCTTCTACTACAACACAAAAATTCTTATTTAAGCATAGTTTTAAAATTTAATACCTATAATACGCACCGTTTTCAAAACTAAACAATTTTAAGAACTACTTCAGATAGGAATAAGATTCTCAGACAATCGCCTTAATAACATATAGCGATCTTGTATCATATTTTATACAGAATATCCAGAAAGAGAAACAGCCGGTACATTCTATGTTTTTACCGCTCTCAATGTGCATGGAAGTATTATTATGATCCTGTATATATCTTGATCCCATAATAATGCGTGGGCTCAAACTATAGATAACCAATATTATGGGTATAGAAAGCGAGGTATTAAATAATAGTGTGTGGTACAGAACCTTCGATTATTTGTCGATAATATCGAGGCAATCTATAATGTAACAATTTAACAACTAGAGTTTTATTACTTACATTAAAAAAATATAAATCTATAGTGCATCACTTTATTTTCTAAATCTCAATCTCAATATATTTTTGTAACATTAAAAATTGAAAAAGATTTCTAAAATTAGCTATCGCAGCTAATTTTTGGAGGTCGATAGTATGAGATTTGCACCAGTGACTTGAAAAAGAAAAAAAAAACTATCGTACAAGTAAATTGACCAACAATGTATTTTATTTTTTATCATATCAATTTGTACCTGCTTGTCATTCATTCTATCGATATGTGTAATGTAAGGTAAACTTTAGTATCGATGAAACAATCGATAGATTCGGTATGTCTTGAACTTTACTATCGATAAAACAATCGATAGGTTCAACACTATTGCAGATCTATATGATTGCATTATCGATTCCTCGATTAAGTATGATCATTACTTATGGGCAACAGCTTTTAGTATTATATTCGCTTTATTCAAAACGAGTACAAATTGAAACTGAAAATACCTTGGAAATTGGCATATTAAGTGTTCTGGTAGAAATTGTTTTTCAATTTTATTCAAATGAAGAGGCTTTCAATTGTGATCATCGAAAGTACAAAAACTTTGATAATTGTAGTTGGTATAACATTTCAGTAATTTCAGTTGTTGGTAGGTATACCTAACAATCGCATTCTCATGTCAGTAGTAAGTAATTTCAATTATATGTGCGCTGCAATTTCTTTTAAAAATTGGCAGAGGAAATACCATTGTATTTAGTTTACCATATAGCGATTTAGAATAAAATTATCTTTATCTTAGGAGTAAACTTGCTTTTAAAGAATATCAATACAAAAATCTTCTTACCAAGCAGCTATTTTTTTTTCGTATGATTGAAATTCCATGCTGAACTGGGAGTGATAGAAAAACATAGAATGTGCCAGCTGCATCTCCTCCCGGGCATGCTGTAAAAATCAGCTAAGGGATTTGAGGGTTTCAGTATTGTAATTTAGGCGATGGGCTGACAACCTGTCACTATAGCAATACACATGACCATCTGAATTAACCCTCAAAACTTGTCAGACGTGGCGGAATGACCTTTCGGTCGTTTTCGCTCTGCCTACCCCATTAGGGATAAAGGCGTGATTTTATGTAGGTATGTATGTATTGAAATAGCATATTTTCCTGCGGTAAAAAGTATTCAAGTCTGTGTTCAGTTTGTGTCTGCCTTCTAAATTCCTCTAATGATTAACTTTTGTAGTGATGACAGCCTAGAAGAGTAAAAATAATGTATTTCTAATAGTTTTGTGATCTTCAAACTATTATTTATTCAAACATTTACTCTTATTCAAAGCACTATTCATAAAGCTCGCTCGCTCAGCTCAAGACGCTTTCTCTAGAACTGTCACTCTTCATAAGCGTCTCTCCGTATAAGTGTTGCTCCAATTATACCAAGTTGTCACGTCCAAGAGCTTGCTGACTTAGAGATGGAGGCTTTTTGAACTATTTTCCACACTGAAAATAGAGTTAAGTATGTGCAAGTTTCTATGCTTGCGTAAGAGTGCAAAATCCATGCCATTAAAGGACAAAATAAGATAAAGTTTGTAAAATAAGAAGTTAATTTAACTCAATGAAGTTTATAAAATAAGGAGATGATTTTAATATTGTTTCTGTGCCTATATCCTAGTCATAATATTTTACATTGTACAAGATATTTGAATCAAAACTTTGAACTATTATGATGAAAATTATATCCTATGTTATTAAATTTAATTCTTCTGTGGTTTGTTTAAATTTTAAGTACTCAACTCTTGTTTTAGATAAGTTACATAACCTACCTAAAACTCGGTACAAAACGTACACATTTTCATCAGAAATAGCACAGCGTGAAATTCGACAAAACGCTGGACTACAGTGTTGACGGCCAAAATGGTCGATCCTTAATTACCACCGTGCAAACAAACAAAAGTCAAACGGTTCGTTTTTGACATGCACAAAACCTACCATGCACAAAACAATCGCTACAAGCGTTTAGGTTAGTGATGGGGGCGGTCGATATAAAAATACGTTTTTATTCGACGTTTCCAACAAAACTGTCAATTCTTAATTACCAAACAGAAGCCACCTAAACGCACCTTTTTTGACATATAACCACGGCGGCATACGTATGCGTGGGGTTCGTCGGTCGATAACTAATGTGAAACTGTGAAACCATGTTAATTTATCGTATAAAGTACTACCATGCTGGACTGGGAGCGATAGAAAAACATAGAATGTGCCAGCTGCATCTCCTCCTGGGCATGCTGTAAAAACCAGCTACGGGATTCGAGGGTTTCACTATATTGTTATTTGGGCGATGGGCTGACAACCTGTCACTATAGTTTAGTTGTTTAGGCCCTGCCCACCCCCTTAGGGATAAAGACGTGATTTATGTATGTATGTGTATGTATGTAATATAAAGTAGAAGAAGTTTTTTTTTTTTTTAACGGTTTTAAAGAACTTTTGTACGATGAGTACATGCCAGCCAAGTAAGTATAAATTACCTCCAGCAATTTCTTTACGTATGGATATGGCGATATTGTTAGTATTCAAACTAATCCAACTACCTATTAAGTAATATCACTTAGTATTAGTCCCATAATAAAAAACTCCTTTAAAATAAAAGTGTCACATCACTAGGCTAACAATAAAGTTTGTAAATCTCCCGCGAATGGCAAAATTTGAAATTAGAATGTGCTCCGCAATTTGAAATTAGAATTTAAACATTCCTGCTGAATTAGCGTCGTCGCTAGTTGTCACGTCGCGGCGACACAGGGCCGGATCTAGTACAGGGGCGTAAATCAAAATCAAAAATAAAAACTAGATGTTGCCTTTCATGTGCTAGCAGAATGCAGCCGCAACAGCCCGCGCAGAGAGATTTTGTTCAAAAATCTAAAATTAAACCCACTTGACTTAGGAAACTTCCAAGAATTACTTACTTGCTCAAATTTAATAGAGATCGTCGAAATTTACCAATTATATAAAGCTTTTGAACAGAATCGCTCTGCACAGGCAAACCCAACCTAAACATTATGTATGAGTGATCTAACGTCTATAAGGAACAATAGGGCTGGCGTGTACTAATCGTACAAAAGCCCTCTAAAATCGTTGAAAAAAAAATAAAATCTAGATGTTTATTTTGTAATCACTTCAATGCAAAAGTTTTTGACTATACCTAATTAAATTACATCATGGCATATTATATATTTTTAATTTTATAGAGTTAGACCTCACTGTCCAAGGCTCTAGTCTAGATCAGAGATCTTACACCTTACATCTTACTTAAAGTGGATAAGAAAAAGTCGGAAAGCCTACCCCAGCATTGAGTCTGGAAAACGCTAGGCAGGAGAAGAAGTCTTGACTCTAGTCTGGGCCAGTGGAAGAAGAAACAAAGTCGATGATAGAGCGGGAATTTCCGCACATTGATGGAGTGGAGACTTCGGGTGAAATAAAGGGATTCAACTGAATTTGTAAATTAATAAAAGCAATTCTAGTTTCATGAACATGAATTTAACATTGCTTTTGCGTAAACTCACAATAAAGTTCCCAGTAGTAAACTGCGTTTTTCAGTTAATGTTTTGACGTTATAAATGAATCCCGTGCTGCACAGGAAACAACACATCAGCGGCCCCGATGGCTGAAACCCATTTGTAATGTAATTTGTTTCATTAAGCGCCGATTAACTTAAACGGGAATTAAATGGATGGATTACAGGATAAGAACGGCCTTGTGTTAATTTCCTATTTACATTAAAAGGAGCATATAAAAGCTGATAGGAAACTGTTACGAAATATGTTCTACCAGTATATTTCTTTTTTTCAACTCTTCTTCTTAGCGTGTCGCGACGAATCAAATTTTCTCAGCCCAAAAAGTTGCCACACAGATTGCGTTTGGAGTGGCTGCCCAGAGATCTTCTAATGTGCAGGTGTCGGGGCACGCAGGGCAATTCAGGAGGTGAGTCATGCTCTGTGGGACAGCACCACAAAGGCACTGTTCGGAGTCACTGTAGCCCCACCGACACAGATTTTCCTTGCTGCGACCAACCTGCGTACGAAGTCGGTTCAGTTAATACCTATTTACACAACACTCGGCTAATCACTTGGGTTTGACGGAGGTATTGACCTCAATGCGACCAAATTATAATCTAAGTCATATTGGTCGTAATTGTGATCTAAAATTTCGAAATTAAGTTGCTTTCTCTATCGGGCACAAATTAATTTAAAATCGATTCAATAGTTTTTGTATCTAATTTTTACAAAAAAGTACAATAATCTCTCTCTTTTTAATTGCATAGGTATTATAATGGCAGAAAATCTTTAATCACATAATTTAAACGTTTAAAATATGTGTACATAAAGGCGTGATTTTATGTATGTATGTACCTAAAGCATTTAAATTTAAAGGTACGGTGGTGGCGATAAGATTCGCTCTACTCCAAGTCCGTCACTTCAGTCGTATATTTCACGATTATGCAAAGCAGACTTAACTCTGTTAAGAATCGCCATTGCCAGATCTGTGACAGACATTTTAGCGGACGTTTTGTGAGATGACGTCATACATTGCTTAGTTGTAAGCTTTTCTTTGTTGCTAGAGTACATTTACGTATTTGTTAAGAAAATTATTATTTCTTTTAGGTACATTACATACATGCAATTGGAGTTGGCAGCAGACCTGATATTTTATTCAGAAAAAAAAGGATGGCGCTTAGAGTATTTGAATAAACTATTTCTTTTTACTACGGTAATTATTATTTATAAGATAATTTATAAAAATACGAGAAGCAATATAGCAAGATCTACTTCGGTTCGCTGAGCCAGCAGCAGAGTAAGTATGGAAGTAAGAGAGAAGCAATATAGTTAAAAGACGGTCACAATCCTACTTCTGAATAATGAAAAAAGCCAGCAGTGTATATTGACCGGTTCGGAAGCAATTGCCATGCCAAAAACGACTCGTCCCAATGTGTTTGACCGTTAATTTCATTATTATATTACGTCAATCGAGTTACTCATCCGATTTTGGCGCCCATCCCGTTTGACATTTTGACGTTTGCCTCGCGGCGCGTTCGTTTCATTCGATTGAGACGTAATTTTAATCGTTTTATTGCCAATCTGATAATGTGATTTATATCACTGTAATACGCTTAATAGTACTAATAGGCAATCGGTTTAATTGAGTAATTTATACCTTTAATATACACACAACGCTGCGGCGACGATGTTGTTAATTGTTATTGTCATTCATTATGTTGGAGGCGGTATGAAAATTTTTTCGTCTTAAAAATATAACGATGAGCTGAAATTGTCATTAATCAAACGGCAGAAAAATTTCTACAAAATCAAAGAAAAATGGCTAATCCAAATATAACAAGTATTTTTTTTTTCTTGTCTTGAGTCTAAACTAAACAGGCAGGGACTAAGCGAGGGACCGTTTTACGCCATTTTTAATATCTTCTGAAGCAAGCTCTGTGGTCGTTTGAAAGATAGCTAGCAATCTGGAGCTTGGAAATCACTTATAGGAGATAGTAAAAAATAAACTTCCATGCTGGACTCGGAGTGATAGAAAAACATAAAATGTGCCAGCTGCATTCCTCCCCGGTATGCTGTAAAAACAGCTAAGGGATTCGAGTGTTTCAGTGTATTGCAATTTAGGCGATGGGCTGACAACCTGTCACTATAGAGCGATACACATTTCATTCAGTCCATAATTACCCTCAAAACTTGGCAGACGTCGGAACGACCTTTGTTTAGGTCGTTTTTGCTCTGCCTACCCCGTTAGGGATAAAGGCGTAATTTTATGTATGTATGTTGGTAATTTTTATTTTTCAGACATGAAATCTTACGTAAATATAAAACCCTTTCAAGAACACAAACATGGCGCCTTGCAAAATAAAATCCCACATTTATTGAGATCGACATTTTCAAATAACCACGATAACATTGGGACGAAAATCGTCAACAATTTCAAAGCTTTGAACTTCGATTCGAACTCGCGAAACGAACAACAAAACCGCAAGGAATCTGCCACGTCCACTTTCATATTTCGAATCGAAAAGGAATAAATAAAAAAGTGAAGCAAAAGCGGAGTTCTTCATTCAGCCTTCAAGGCGGAACGATGAGCTCAGTGCTGCCCCCATAAGTAATTAATTTTTTGTGTCTCAAATACAAACATTTTCATATAAGTTGCAAATTGCAAGTTTTCTTCATTGTGGTCAATAAGGTCAGAATTCACACTTACCTAATATCTAAAGCTTTAAATACCGATATAGCCAAAAGTGGCCACTTTTAGCAAGAACGTCATTCTTGTGAACTTATGGATTACACAATGAGGAATTACTAGCAATCAAGAAAATATTTATATTTGAGATACCTACAATAAATTTATTACTTGTGGGGGCAGTACTGAGCTCAACAAACCACCTTAAAAAACGACGCTTTATACCTGCCGCCTACCCGCCCCTATGTTATTATGGAACATGTGTTCTTTTGAAGCTTATAATTTCGAGGCCGATATTCTCATTATTCGGTTCATTTTAAGGTTTCACAGAAGAATCGAATCGTATTGATACTGTGAACCTCCATGCTGGACTGGGCGTGAAAGAAAAACATAGAATGTGCCAGCTGCATTTCCTCCCGGGCATGCTGTAAAAACCAGCCAAGGGATTCGAGGGTTTCAGTGTATTGCAATTTAGACGATGGGCTGACACTATAGCAATACACATTACAATCTAAAATTGTCCTCAAAACTTGTCAGACGTGGCGGAACGACCTTTTCTTTGGTCGTCTACTCTCTGCCTACCCCATTCGGGATAAAGGCGTGATTATATGTATGTATGTATTCTTTCGGATTTTAAATAAATTGTGGCCAAGGTTTCTTAATTTGGACAGTCGCACCCATGCATGACCTTTAATATTTTGACCACATTTCGAATTCATATTTTATATGAAAGGAAGAACAATCGTTTCTTAAATGCGTGCTTCTTTTGCAGAAATATATTACGCATTAAAATAATAAAGATACAGGCTGTAGGTATGTTTTTTTTTTTTCATTTTAGTAGTAGGTATATTTCTTACAGTCGTCCATAAAAGTAGGTAGTCTAGCCGTTTCTATGATTAAAATATATAAGATTCTATTTAAAGTCGTAGGTATCTACTAAATAACTACTTACCACACATTATTATAGTCTAAGTTAAGTACCTATCTAACGTAAATAGGTACTATGAAACACTAACTATTTTCTGAACACATTAGTTTTCAGTACTTAGGGACATCTTTGACCAACGTATAGTAAGCCATAATAACCCTAGTTTCAGATGGAATATATAAGCTGCCAAATGAGAGTTCCCAACTAGATTCGTATTCATACAGTAGACACATAAATAGGTCACACAGTACTGCATGGAATATTTATTTATAAGCAAGATAGAAGGTTAAATTTAAACCAAAAAGATTCCCGCAAAACAACAGGTGGTCGCATGTCTTATTGTGCTTTCGATACGGAGCGGTCTGCTTTTTCTTGTCGTATGTGTTTCGCGTCGATCGTCCCGATGAATCCTGTTGTCAGAGATTTTAAATCGTCTAATATCACAGCTAATAGGCCTCTGACATGGTTTGTGGAACGACCACTATCAAAGACAGCGAACGGGCCGACGGCTTAACGTTCGGCCTAACCTAGAGGCGGTTAAAAATCTCTGGCCTCAGAGTTCTTAAATGTGCCGTCGATCCCTCATGCAAAATCAAAGTAGAAGTATGCAAACATAGCTAAAATCATAACCTACAAAACATAGAGATGTCACACAAAAACCCCAACTAAAACACAACACGACAAAACAAATCTTTATTATCCATTCGGAGATTTAAAAACAACATTTTAAACGTTCAAAATGCCACTTCCCCGAAGAAATTCCCACAAATAAACATTTGGAGACAGGGATCAGAACGGGCGGGGAAAAAACGCTGGTATCTTGAAGTTTTGTGTAATTGACGTTTTAGAGATCCTTGTGTTGTGGTGCATTACTGAGGGTTGTAAAGAATTTGGTGTAGGGTAGGTATGACTGGGTTGAAACAAGCACCTAATCCTGAGGTAGGAGTTAGGCTATGTAGCATTTGGCATTCTTTGGCTTGAGGGATTTTCAAATAGGAAATTGTGATACGTCAAAACTTATCACCCTTATAAGCATAAGATTTCTCTGCTTAAGATATTTAATTAATAACGGGAAAACCGTAGTATTCTATATTGCCGTGAGTGTCCGATATTTCGATGACATTGCATGCACCATGAACACAGAGCAGCGCAACAGCTTGTGGAAATTCTTATTTCTAGGATTTCTAGGACTTCGCACTCAAATATTGACGTGCTTCGGTCAGTTACACCTAATGGTAACACGCCCTAAATGTCAAAAAAATAATAATATAAGTATGTTTACAATAATAAGGTACTGTTCCGAGACAAGCGACAGCCAGCATTGTCGGTTGCGGTTGCGGGCGACCGCAGTGTCGGTTGCAGACGCCATGGTGTTAAATTAAAACAGTGTTTGGCAACATGAAGAGTAAGTATTCGATGCAACAGATTTTTATAATAACTGTGCATACTGGCTGATGTCCAATTATCGATGTTAGAGATTTTTAAAAAAACAGGCTTCTATTACGCAAGTACTTGTACGCAAGTATGGCGTCCCACTAGCGTTTAAGTTACTTGCTTTGAAAACTTCAAGTATAGAAATTGCGCCATGCAATGCATTCAATTTTTTACTGGCGTGCAAGTGTTTGTGCTAGGCTTTAATAACTAACACTTGCGCGTGCAACTTGCATATCACTTGCACTGACATGCGTAAGTTGCCCATTTCCTTTACAAGTTAAAACTACATGCATGCATGTTGAGGATTCCACTACTCAAGTAAACCTTGCGCGCAAACTACTTGCACAATGGAACCCTTCTTAAAAGTACTAATAACTACTACCAACTAGCAAATAAACGCAATAGTTCAATCTCTTAGTTATAGTAAATAGTTAGTGTGCATGTGTGTAATCTCTTGCCACTACCGAACCACACGTGATCCGAAACCAATACACACACTAAAACATATTTTAGTGTTTATTTTTAGAAAGCCGAGGGGCCGATTCTAATGGGCCGCAGCCATTATTCAACGATGCGACTCGGATGTGTCAAATGCGCGCTTAAAAAACTGTAACACCCTGTCCCGGGGATTAACTCCTCGTGTTACTATGGTTAATGAACTTTGACGGTAGTAAAAACCTGTATCGTTGGATGCGTGAAACGAAACGTTACTCCGCTGCTACTATTTGTTTTTCGGCTGGATTTACATGTCCACAAGTAGGTACTAAGGTGACCTACTTACAACTACTGAACGTGTAAATGGAGCCTTCTGTCTTATCAATGGTTCAAAAGTATCTATACAAATGCGTTGCCACGGTAACCGTATTATCTGTGGCATTAATACTAGTCTTGTCACTTGTAGCTTCTAACTTCCATGCTGGACTGGGAGCGATACAAAAACGTAGAATACTGTTCTCCTCCCGGGCATGCTGTAGAAGTCAGCAAAGGGTTTCGACGGTCAAAGTATAGTAATTTAGGCGAAGGAGTGACAACCTGTCACTATATATATATTTCAATCTGAAATTCCCGCAATATTTGTCAGACGTGGCAAAAACGGTTTTGGCTATGTTTAATGTGTCACTTGTATACAGAAATTTCGGTCCGGAGAAATTACTAGACTGGAGTAGTAACTTATAATTACGAGAATTCTCGTTCGGTAAACGTTAGATTAGTGTATACTACATTATTTTGATACTTTATACTAACACATAGTTCGTTGTGCAGTTCGTTTTGCAAAGTACACACTCTGTTATCGTACAAGAATCCTTTTGTTCTGCACAACAATACCAGATGAGTATTTAGTACCATTCATTATGTATGGTGTACAAAATTGAGAAAATTACTAGAATGTCTCGTAAACTTTACTAATCAAAACAGTTTAGAGTGCAATTTAATTGCAGTCTCATATACTATTTCTCTGGAATGTGATAAGCACTTTATAAAATAGTATTTGGTATAATTTATCTGTTTCTGAGTACAATTCTCTTGCTTTCGAAACTAATCGGTATCTAGTACTGTTAACGTCATTACACTTAGTACAGATATGTACGAAGCTAAATAGTTTTGAATACTATTTGTATGTAATTATGTGTACAAACTAGCTATTCATTAGACGACACTTAAATATTTGGTCAATACTACTGAATTTAATATTCTATTTACTAAACGGTAAGTTGCAAAAACGAAAAGCTAGTAAAGCAAAGCCGCCAATCGCCCGCCGCGTCATTTCATTTGGATGACTGTTTCGTTCGCGCTCGGTTTGTGTTGTGGGCTTTGCTGCTCGCTGGCTGCGTGATTTTACTTGGTAAAGTCAGTTTTAACAACTTGTGCATTGGTTGAAGTGTAGAGACTAAGTGATTAGGTACCAAGTGAAGTGTTGAAAGCGGCGCCGGTACCATCCAAATCGGGAAAAATATCCGGCTACTGCGGATGGATTATTTCAACATACAAGTCGACGGCAACGTGGCCGCGGGTTCTCCAGTGTCCCCGGTGGCGGCTGATATCTTCATGGAGTGATTTTAGGATCGAGCTCTAAGGAATGCTTCGGAAATTCCGAAGGTGTTTAATCGGTACGTAGACGACACCTTGGCCGTCCTTCCACAGGACGAAATTACTACCTTCATGACCATCTTCATTCTATTCATGCACCCACTTTCATGATATACTTATTTATTATTTACTATAGAATTAGAGCAAAATAACTACCTCTGTGGTCTAGTCGTCTGAGCCAAGGGCTCCCGATCTGGAGGTCGTGGGTTCGATTCCCGGGGGGGGGGAAATATTCCGTATTGTCTTTGGCGGTTTAAAAACTCGGACACCAGGGTTCATTGGGTCGATCGACTCGAAACCCACATGACAAAAGAAAAACAAGAGCAAAATAGTCAATAAGCTATCTTTTAATCATAAAAAAATCTAATGATACCATTAATCACACAGTCTTTTATAAACCAACTTACAGATAGGTAATTCCCATTATCATCCGAGTCAATTCTTGTATTATTAGCTGACGCTAGAACATCTTTGTTTCAGAGAGCACGCGAGATCTGTGACCCCCAATACCTGGACGATGAGATGTTAGAATGTGCGACAACCTTAAGCCACACCGTCAGCGTATTATGGAACTACTCAATAATGGAACTACTGCGAATGAAGAGTCAGCGCCGTCACAGAAACGGCTCCACACCGCTCACCGTTGAGCGCCAACCAGCTTTCTTGCCATACATGAAGGTAGTAACTGACAAGATAGCGGAATTCCGAAAAATGAAATAAAATAAATAATTTCTTTCCACAAAAATTGTTCCTACATGTTAAAAAATATATTTTAGTTGTGTTGTGTATTTTATGTGTATTATTGTTTCTGTTTATCTGTTGTAACTAGCCTTGACAGTGGGTAGGCTTAAAACCAGCACTATGCTGGGCCTAATCCTATATTCTATAATGTTTTACTTGTTTTGTGTCTATTTGTGTAGTATTGTTACGATATTTTAAATTTACCTACTGATCTGCTCTGTGTTACTGACGTTTTGTTTTGTATTGTTTTTGTTTTTAAATGTGTGTATTGTAATAGTATGTATGTGGAAATTAAATGTGTTTGTAGTTGAATTCTGAAAAACAAATAAATTCTTATAGGATGAGGAAAACAAACTGTCTAATTAAAGTTGTCATTTTGTATGGGGATGCTAATTATTTTTTCATTTTCTACTAGATTTTTTTTATGATAGTTGTTCAGAATCGTTGATTGTTGTTCAGTCTTTCAGTTTTCTTACACCTAGTATATTACTGTCATTTCATTGTATTAACCTAATTTTATTTAAGTAGAATAAATACTCCAATGTGATTTTCAATATAATTGTATTTCATTTAATTTTTTCCCAATATCACAAATATTAAAATAAGAATATTGTTAATATTTTGGTATTATGCGATCTTGTTTGTAAGTGTTATATTATTTAGTCAGTAGTTTTTACTGTATGATAATAAAATAAAATTTTCATTGTACAATCTGAGCCATCTACTTTCTAAACTTGTGATAACTCATTTTATTACACATAACTATTGGTAGGTACTATAAAGTGCCCTATGTTTATGTATTAATTAATGGACTACGACGATATATAAGGCAGTTTATAGTCTTATTGGATTATGTAATAAAATGAGATATCACAAGTTTAGAAAGTAGATGGCTCAGATTGTACAATGAAAATTTTATTTTATTATCATACAGTAAAAACTACTGACTGTAATGTGTAACACCAACAGGATCGCATAGTACAGATTACTAAATATTTACTAAAACACATAGTAAAGGTAACTAGATCATTAATGGGCGCAACGTCATGGTTGCGTTATTAAAAACAATATTTTTGTCCTATTTACAATCCAGTATTATATTATTAACAATACTGCGAGTTGTGTATACGAGATAATAACGTTATTGAAATTATATAGTAAGTAATCACAACACTCAGTATGGTAGACTTCACCCTAAATACCTTATCAAATACTAAATTACTAGTTAATTAGTACAGTATCATGTTGTTCAGTATACTAGAAAATAGTTGGTATTACAACAATTCTTTTTCAAAATTAAAACAATTCTTTTTAATTATTCCTACTCAACGATTCTTGTTGTGTCGTTATCAATAAGAAATTCTAGTTCATAAAATGAGAATTCTCGTAAATGCAACCAGACATTTCTCTCCGTGTAGGCTGCAGGCAGGCAGGTGTTTGGCACTAACTATATTCCAATAGATGCGACATTGTAATTGTTGTCGCAATCACAATGTGTGTGAGTATATCCTACTAATAGGATTTGTATGCTCTTGACTCCAGTATAGTCAGAGTCGACGATGGAGCGAACTTACCCAGTAACCTCAAAGGCACCTGTCGAACAGAATCTATAAATAACGGAACGCGAATCGAAAAACAAAACTGCAGCCTTTTAAATTTCGAACAATCTTCCTTCCGTTGCGCCACTCTTTCTGTTTTAATTTCGCTGGTAAACTAAACACCTGTTGCTCTCTTTATCGGCTTGTTATTCGCCTATTTTACACGTCAGTATGCGGTTAAACTTATACACATGTTCGCCTTTCCACACTTTCAAACAGAATGATTTTCCATTATTCATAAAACCACGTTTAAATTACTCCAAGGCTGGGCAGAGCTTTAACGGCGTGTTAAAAACAGCTTTCACTACGTTTTAAATGCATTGATAATTAACAGGTCGTAAGCCTAGGTATTACCTACCTACCTAAAACACTAGGTCCCATTTACAGAATTTTACATTATATCTAGGAAAAGAAGCAGCTGATACATTCTAAGTTTTTTAACGCTCCCAGAAATATTATAGGATCCCATAAATGTTATAGAATGGTATTTCACTGTCGGACAGTATTAAAAACCGTCACATCAAATCATCTCGGCTTCCTTGGAGCTGTCAAGTATTTCCTTACCGTTTTCCGGGCCACGTCCGCTCGTCCAAACAATTAGGCTGAATGTAGGATCAGCTTTTGCGTAATATTTGCGGGACGAGGCTTAATTTTTTTTGTGTCGGTAAATATTGTATTTTTTTTTGTGAAAAAATTAGGTAGAGCATTAGAGACGGCTTTAGCGCGACGTTAAAATAAAAATTGCTGAAGGTAATGGATTAAATTCCTCGTATTTTTTATGTAGCTATTAGATTAATCTTTGTAGACAAATCTTTAACAACAAAACAGTTTTAAAATCAACGACAAAGCAAGATCCTAATCTAACTAATCTCAGCAATCAATTAATAGAAAATATGGGCCAACTAACCGAACTATTCGGCCAATTCGACAGAATTGATAGTTCAAACAGAAATTAACCTTAGCTCGTTAGTATAGATTTGCTTTAGGAAAATGTTCGGCTTACGGTATAGTCTGCCCTATGACCCGTGATAGCTATCTATGTTGTACAGAGATGTAGCGCTTATCTGTGGTCGAGGACTATTGACACGGAGTTAGTTGCCTTTGCCTTATGTTTGACGTTAACGAAGTTTACAGAATAAAAAGTTTAAGGATGAAAATGTTAATTAAGATAAATCAGGCCTAAAGATTCTTAAGACCTTAAGACACCGTGCATTCGAATAAATGAAATCGAAATAAGAAATCATCACTAAGGTTAGATCGCCCCTTTATAAGTTGGAAAGGCTGACGATCAACCTTCAGTAGTGCAGTGCAGGGTTCGAAAGGATAATTATCAATGATAATTATCATGATAATTATCATGATAATTATCGTGATAAAAACAGGTTGATAATTATCAATTGATAATAACAAAAAAAGCCTAAAGTAAAGTACACTGTATCCGAACGTACATTTCCAAACTTGCGTGTATCGAAACGCGCGAACTGTCTTTACATGTCGCGGGGATTCCCGCAATAATACAAAAAAATTCTGTGCTGCCAGATTGTATATTTTGATACAAAATCGGTATAATTTAACATCTGTCCGTGTCTTTTTCTTTCTTTTATATGATCAAATATTTATACATATTCGGATTCAGATAAAATAATACATTTGTCATGAAACAATATAACAAATAAATTTCTTACACTGGGGATAATTATCCGATAATTATCGGATAATTATCAGATAATTATCGGATAATTATCAAGAAGCGTTTTTATCTTGATAATTTCGAACCCTGGTGCAGTGATATAGGTACTGGAAGTACCTAGATACACTTCTAAACCTTCTGGTAAGGTACGTTACAGACTTTATAACTTCTTCTTTTTTAGCCTGAACCATCCCACTGTAAGGCAATGGCTTTCCTCTTCCCCCTTCAATTTTTTATTGGAAATGGGTTTGCTCTTGACTCTAGACACAAGGTCAGGGATAACAGTGACAGAGTCGACGAAGGAGAGAACTCACACAAAAAGTGCCTGTTCTGGCACTGGCACTCTCACGCACCGACGGAACACAGTAAGCTGTTTGCCGCGAGGGAAATAGAAATAATATTTCTTCAATGCATATTATTGAAAAAACATTCAATCTCATAAAAGACAAACTAAGGCCCGTATTTATAATCAGCTCTCAAGAGTGACAGCGAGTTTGAGTTCGTATCAGAAATGTCATTTCAGTACAAAACGATCTGTCAAATCCATACTTAATATTGCTCTCAATCTTATTATAAATACGAGCCTAAGAGTCCGTCCCTGCTCCACTCAGCCTCTGTACATCCGATGGCCGAAGATAACAGTGACCAGTACTAATATCTCTTCGATACAATCGGTATGCCGAAGCCCAAAGCCCGTCTCGCAGTGACACGTGACATTTATTATCAGTGTTTTTACTTTTTAAATAACTTGTCAATATTGTTTGAAAGAGCTTTTTAATCCGACATGGCTGTATAAGCGATTGCTCGGGCTTTATCTTAAGTTTAATGGATAGATTACTTAATGCGAAAATAATTGTTTTACTTTTGTTAACGAGCACGCGACTATAATGCTCACCTTTGCAACAACGTAAAACAACATTTCATAATCTGTTACCCAGCATACAATAAATATTGTATCCCGCTACCCCATGCCATTTGCTACCCTTGCTACTGAATAGGGGTTGTTTTCTATTCATAATGCGCCCCGAAATTGGCATCACATCAAACTTTGCAATTTCATCTTTATAGCCCTGGCTCTGAGGCGTTATTTCACATAAAAGTTATTTTATACTTCCCGCCGGCCTAGATTTATTTTGCTTATTACATTTTACATGCGTAAAATGAGACGTAGACGGACGGAATGTGATTCGCGCGATTAGATACTCTATGTTGACGCCATAAAAACTATTTGTCGATAGTCCGAAAACAAAATGGACGATCGCGAACCCTTTTTGGCGGGAACATCGTAAATTATCTACTTTAGGTTTGCATTTGGCGATAAATTGGTTTTTATTCTTCACTCGGTCGTAAAGAAACATGTCAACAACGTCGTTGTTATTGGGAGTCGGTGAAAAATGTTTTGTAATAACTGCTGGTTACATTTTTATTAAACATTTTTGTACAAGAGAGATATTGGTGTAATAAATAACATGTCGTAAGCCATTCATGTCTAACGTTATATTGTAAGAAAGCAATAAATGAAATGAAATCGTATTTTGCTAATTTGATTTAACGTAATAAGCTTAATGTTATGTCTTTTTTGATGTATATTTTATCTTCGAAATGAAAGAGCAAATGCAACAGGAGCCGTATTTTTGAATCACTCGAATCGAATTCGCATGCGCAAGAATAACATTCGCATGGTAAATTGTATGAAAATCGCATGAGAAATTGCGCATTGATTGAGTTCGAGTGATTCAAAAAAACGGCTCCAGTTCTTTTTCTTTGATTTGTCCGCCCAAAAAGTTGTCACATACTTAACTAGGTGGCAGCCTTCAGGACTTTTAACGTACAATGAAGATTACTTATAATTTGTAGAACCAACTTTTTAATTGGTAACATACGTGAGAATTACAACTTTAATTTAAATGTCAATCGCATAAATAACAAATAATGTTCTTAAGTAGTTAAGTGAGTTTGAACATCATAAATATTACTTAATTAGAAGTTAGATACGCTTGTTCGCGAAGTTATACTCAAGTTAATACTTAATCCAGTTTCCAAGTTGATACGGCTAAGCTCTTCGCGTCGAGTTCAGATGTGAAGGAAAAAACTTGTAATAACTTTTATATTCTGTGAAAAATCTTATGCTATTATGGAACTTGGCACAATGAAGCGATTTTTTATGATGTTCTTTCTTATTGATTTAGTAATTTACTTTTGTAAAACAGGTTGCTCTATGTTTTTTTATGGACTTAAAAATGGCTTAACTTCTCTTGTTAGGCCACTGACGCGCTATCGACCCGGTAAGGGATAGAGGCGTTATTGTGTTGTGTTGAAAATGTACGTATAAGAATACTTATATTATAAGTATTCTGTTTTTGTAGTGATCACGCGGCATTTTATTTAACTTGACTGAGATCCGACTATTGAACGTGGTAGCACTTTTTCATTGTGATAGTAAACTGCGCTATGTAGACCATACGACGAGACGACAAAATTATGTAGTGTCTCTACTGTAATTAAAGCAACGGACACTACTATGGCGGCGATTCGGAAACAGCTTCAACTTAACTAATTTAAGTTTAGTCCTGTCACTTTCTAAAATTTGAATAAAATAGAGACAGCAACACAACAGCTGATTTTAATTGTATCAAACTGACGTATAACGCTCAAGATAAGTTAAATTAATTTGTGATGTGAAAGGGTCCCGACTAAAATGCGTTTCGTTTCGTGCATTCGATCTATGTGACAGGTTTATAATAAGTCCGGTCTATACTGCCATCCTTTTCTGTTCGCTCGAAATGGAAAGTGACAGGACTAAACTTAAATAAGTTTAGTTGATTCTGTAACCGAATCGGCAGCATTGTTTGTAAAGTAACACAGGATGCAGAATAATAAAAGAATGTTAGTAATAAAATCTGAACTTGGTATTATAACAGAATCTTGGATTTTCCTCGAAGTTCGTCCGTGCCTCGCTAGTGCTCTAACAGCACTTACATCTCAATCTCAAACATAAAACAGATGTGCTCGACACTCCACAAGGTTGCCAGATCCTACTTTCTCTACATGGTAGATTTTCGCAGCACCATTTTTTTTTATAATGCGACGGGTTTGGGATGCGGACGACCCCAGCATTCAGCCGAAAAACGCTAGGCATAGAAGACAAAGAGATGGGTTTGATTCTGAGCTTAGATGTAAAGGTGACCAAGAGTCGCAGGTGAAAAGAGTTCCACTGAAATTACCATACACACCGACGGAACCAAGTGCTTGGCAACTGACTCTTACCTATGAAAGGGACCACAGGAAGGGTCGTAGCTTGTTGCTAGGCTGGCGGCCCTTTGGGAAGCCTACCACTGCTAAAGTAGGAACAATCAGCCGGAATAAGTTTCAGGGCAGCCTTTGTGCGTTAGCCCGCATAGCGGTTCGCAAAGAGGCAGATCCTCCACACCAATCAAAAACCTGTTCACCTTTTGACCTTTCCTGGCTATATTTTGTACTATCGCCGAATACTAGTCTCTAGACGCGTAGGTACTTATGTAAAAAATATGCATGATCGAGATGAGTTCATTACCTACAACTTTATAAAAAATTTATTGTATTGTAATTCCAGTTATAAAACCCTATCTATTCTCCCTTAAAACTTCAACTATGTCATCTGGCAACACAGCCACAGACTAAACTAAAAACTCGCACTTACGCTCGGATCGTTTAACTGTTCAGAAGTTGGGAAACGAAGTCGTAACTCGGAACGCAGAGTATGACTTGCACCAACTTCGTGTGCGAGATTAAAAGTATCTTCTGTTGAAGTTGGGAGTGAAATTTAAATTGTTTACAGAGTCTTTTTATGATTTAAGAAATGCTACAAAGTTTTTTTTATTAGGAAATTCAAAAGCACGATGTTCTTCTATTATTCATTCCAATCAGTTACTTTATTTAAGTACTTTCATATCCTCACATCTCGCTGTGTTCTGTAAGGTCGTTGTGTGGGAATGCTAGCGTCTCCTAATTCTAAGCTTCGTTTGGTTTAGCCAAGCTCGGTCTATCCTCGACTCAGTCTATGTCCTCCCTGGCAAACCCATTAAAAAAAACTGGATTATATTCTGACTATGCTTTGAAGACGATAAGCCTCCAAATATTACATGCTGCCTACTCGTTTTCATCACACTTCTTTACCAGCTCAAACTTAATATTTCAGACTCAGACAAAGTTGCCTGCTCACAAATGCCTAGAAGTCTAGAGTCATCACTCAACACCAGAGCTCAGTTTGTGGTGAGTCAACATTTGCGTTCGCCACGCGCGGTTTAGTGCCCTCTAGTGATGTGTTGGAAGATCATATTCGTATAACCATCGGAATTACTGAAATTGTAAAGGATGGGAAATATTCGTAGGTATGCAATGTTGAAATCGTCTTCAGGACGTCACTAGTGACTTCGGTAGTCAATCATTAGATATTATTTTAAGAACTTACACAAAGAACAAAAACGCACTTATATCGAACAAATTTAGCACACTCAAAGAGCTCTTTCATTTTAGTTTCGCGATGTAGAGTAGTAAACATCCTTTTCCAAACTGAATCTATTTCATAAATGTTTGCTTACATTTTAAACAGCAAAATTTGTATTCTAAGAAACGTAGAGTGGGTGTGAAGTCACTTTATCTTACAGAAGATACCAGATTCACAAAGTAGATAAAACATTAGAACCGAAATACACTCACTTAAAAGATAATCTAAATATGTTGGACTGTTAGTTCCACGAAAAGATTCAAAAAGTCCCGCCAGTTCCGCGATGATTTCAGATTTGTAAACACAGTTGAGACTAAAGTCGTCATTCAACACTCCGCCATGTTTGTTTGCTGTGCCGCGTCAACATTTGCGTTCGCCACGAGCGCTTGTTTGTCGACTAGTCATCTGAGACGCTGCCAGATGTCCACTAAGAGTTTGGACTAAGAGATTTGTAAAGCAAAATGCTGAAGCAGTCTTTATTGCAACCGATACTTCCAATTTTTATCAAGGCTTGGGCATTGATAGAATTACGGGGATTTGTTATAGGGCTCCTCCAAAAAGAGTTGGTTAACTAATCCCAACTTCACAGCTCTCCCAGGATCAACTATTTAGTTTCTTACTATCGTAGGTACAAATTGCCAAGTTTCTATGCTATTATTATGATTGGGTCTAATACCTACCATTAGTTAAAGGCTTTATATTTGACAGGTTTAAACTCCGACAAAAGACAGAACCCTATGATTTGTAGTTTGAAACTAACTTGGATTGAAACTGTTTCTATTTCAATGGACAATCACTTGAATTGGTAACTAATCAACCTAATTACAAAATGACAAATCTATCAAAGAGATACCAGCGGACCCTTAAGTGCAACTTGGTAAGGTCGGATACCCAGCATACTTAGAGATAGGGCGTTTTTCCACTAGACGCTACGTCAACGGCACGGAAATTGTACGATAACGATATCGTCGACGACACCGTCCACACACACACGCGCAAGCTACGTGCGTTTATTAAAAACATGCCGGCCGGCACCGAGGACGATGCCGCGACGATACCGGTAGAATTCAATGCTGTGCCATTGCGCATGCTGTAAAAGTGTGCCATACATTATCTATTCCAAAATATCGTGACGTTGCCGTTGCCGTGGACGTACCGTTTAGTGGAAAAACGCCTATCCTTAGAGATAATCGTAAATAATTGAGATTAGGATCTGAATTGACGGCAGAATTTAATTACTTATTGCCTCGTTTCAGTCCTTAACCTTCGTGAATGAAAATGAAATGTATCTTAGATTGCGTGAAAAGATTACTGAATTAACAAGTATTAAGTCACAAGTACAAATATTAAAAGGGGTAGGAAAGAATAAGTTAAATTATTATTAGGTTTTTTAAGAATAGGGCAGCTGTCTTTTTATTTAGTGGGTTTTCGAGTCAAACAAAGGCCCGATGAACCCTGTTGCCGGAGTTATCAAATCGTCTAGCTAGTAGCATAGCTAATAGGACTCTGGAATGGTTAATGTAACGACCACTATCAATGACAGCAACTGAGACCGACGCAGCTTAACGTGCCCTCTGAAGCACGGGGTATTTTTTCCTACATGGTGAGTTAGCCTGCATTGTCTTAACAAAACTGTGGAAAGAGCAGACGGTTTGCTTACATTTTAAACACAGATTTGTTGAAATGAGAGCGTTTGAGACGCGCTAACAGACAACCAAACAGACACATAAATAAATATAGCGATCTTCAAACAACTGTCGATGTATGAGAATGACTCAACCATTTTGGATTGCTCATACTATGCTTTTGAGATGGGATTTCGTCACTTACCGAACCAGCATGTAAGTAATGGGTTTGTAATAGTTTTCAACAATAGCAGTTAATCATAACTAGTAACAAGGTAGGTCTAAGAATACGTGATAAATGAAGCCTATTTTTGAAGGAATTCAAAGGCCATACTTCTATTAACTATCCACTGCTGGGCATAGGCTTCTATCTCCTTTTTTGCGTAATTTACCTACCCACACCACACCAATCCTAATACTTACCGCATATTCATCTTAAATCTTAATAAATAAAATAATTTTAAATTTTTCAATTCATTCACACGCCTGTAATGTAAAAGCTGTAATTAAAACCAGTCCAGCCGAACTAACTACAACCGAATGATTCCGATATCAAAATCACTCGATCTTTGCTTCTCTCAGTCGGATAAAAAACTCAAAACCAATGTTTACAAGTTGTTGGCGACTTGATAAATGATCTAATGAATGAACACCCGTTTTGTTTAGCTCATTCTGTTTACACGAAATAAGTGCCACTTTGTGAGTTAGCTTCTTGAAGATCTTAAAATATTGGAATAAGATGGCTTACAGTCGCAGTAAATACCTATACGAATTATTAGTATCCCGTTGGGCGTTCTATGATGGACTGGGAGTGATAGAAAAACATAGAATATGCCGGCTGCATCTCCTCCCGGGCATGCCGTAAAAACCAGCTAAGGGATTCGAGGGTTTCAGTGTATTGCAATTTAGGCGATGGGCTGACAACCTGTCACTATAGCAATAGCAATATACAGATCAATCTGGAATAACCCTCAAAACTTGTCAGACGTGGCGGAATGACCTTTGGGTCGTTTTCGCTCTGCCTACCCCATTAGGGACAAAGGCGTGGTTTTATGTATGTATTATTGCTCAAACCTGATAACCCATTCTGATCTCAAAACTAAATACAATCTCCATTACAATATTTTATTACAACACTGTAAAAAACTACCCTAGGTAATAAAAAGTTGAATAATTAACAAACATAACACTTTTAATTGAATTAAGCGAGGTGCGTGAGAACCGTACATTCTTTGAGCGAGTTGAGCGACTCATTCATTCGTTCATTAGATTGAGTAATTGTTTAATGGGCGTCTAATCACGATTAAGAACGCGAGGTACTGATACAGGTAGAAAAAAGTGTTATAGAACACAATAGACCACTGTTTTAAGGTAATTGAACTGTGATAAGCAAATTATAAGGTTATATTGAAATAGGAAATGAGTTAGCAAACTGTTCTTAGACAGTATAGAAGTAAGGAGTCAATCCTCTTACCTATACTGAGGTTCTAACTTAAGGAGCATAAAAGCATTGTGTGATTTTTAACAACTATTTTTGTAGAAATTTTTTTTTTAAAGAGACACATTCATGAGTGATATTTTGGTAATGCTGCATTGAGAGCTCAATCTACATGATCACAATGATTATAGACACCTAGTAACTATGGTAAACCTTATATAGACGAAGGGCGAAACTAAGGAACCATGAAATAGCAAAACATTTAAAACCACACCTTCTTCCGCGGCTTGTGAATCTTTTGAACCATTGTACAGATCACAAAGCGTTCTCAACCGTTGGGTCTAGCTGGGCTTTTGTGGAAATGTAAGGGCTTAACAGCTCTTACATTTCCACAAGAGGTTGCAGTGTTTTTAAGATTTGACAAGCAACCTACGACATTATTTGCTTGTAGGCTAATAGAGGTTCATTTAGAATTATAAAATGGAGAATGAAATTCTGATTATGTCATGTTGAATCTTACTTGGAAATAATTCGGTTTCAACCGCGTTAAATGAGTTTCCCCATGTAAATTAAAGTTTTCCCGCGGTGAAAAGTAGCCTGTATCGTATTCCAGCGTCTATTCATCCACTGGATCCCAATCCGTGCAGTGGTTGAACGTGATTAAATATGCAACAAACATGCAAACATCCAAACTTTCACATTATTATATTAGTAGGATAAATGCTCGCTCTGTCCCACAGAGCGGGTAACTCGACCCGGAGGTTTCAAAATATCTTGAAGTGAAATTCAAAAATGTATAGGCGGTTTACTTAATATAAAACCTCCAGCACTGAGACTACTATAGTTTTGATGCTAACCCAAGAGGATAACTCTGTAATAATTTGTGCTCTGTCCTTTAAACCATAAAAACACAAACACCACATTCACAACCGGACATCGATTAAAAAATCATTAAAAAAAACATTCTTCTTCCACACCGTGCATTAGAATTCCACTCATAAACGGTCTAGCAACTTTAACAAAACAATGGTTGGTAGTGTCTGCAATAGGGTTGCCATTGCTTTGTCTAATCTGGAGCTTAGATTTAGAAAGCTTCCCGTGTTCAGTGTTTACCGTTCCGCCTGTGTGGAATACCAGTGATTTTTGGCGAGATCGCTTTATATCTTCGATATTGTTTCTGTCACCTCTAGCATACATTAGAGAAGGAGTAAATAGGTTTCTATACCGCGGTATCATAAGGATCATCTGCAGCATTCCTGGACAAAGATGTTTCTGTAGTGTATTGTTATTTAAGCGATGGGCTGACAACTTATCACTAATACAGCAATATTTACAAAAATCTATCTGAAACTGTAGCAAACATCTGAAACTTAAAACCCTCGGAAACTTGTCAGAGATGGCGAAACGATCTTTGTTTAGATCGTTGACGCTATGCCTACCCCATTAAAGGGTGACTGTATGTAAGTAACAAAGATATTTTATTGTAGATTCCCACTAAACTATTAAGCTGCAGTTGAACCCGGGCTTCGAAAAGCTATAATTCCTCGCAATGTCGGTAACCCTAGACTGCACCGGCGTTGAATATGAAATTAACCAATCAATGTATGCAGGACCAATTATGATCGTGAGCCGCGTGAATACTGAAATAGGAGGCATAGGGAGTTGATGAAATTTTTAATATGTTAACCATGGTGGCGTGATCCGGTTTAACGTGGTATTTATTCAGTGGATAAAAAAATACATAAATACTCACGCATTTTATCCCATAAGGGGTAGGTAGAGCTTAAATTGTAATACGTTTTCGACACATCTATCAAATATAAAATTAAATATCTAATAAGAAATAATGTATTGTACAAATGCATCAAAGAAAATATTCTGTTCTCAGTTTGTTGAGGACAATGCAGGCTGAATCACATGATAGTCTCAAAAGTGAAATGATTTCGCGATTCGAAGGGCACGTTAAGGTGTTACACAGTCACGTAGCTGCCTATTAGGTGCTTAAAAACCATGACACCGGGGTTTTTAGGGTCGTTGAATATGAAAAATAGGGAGTTGATGAAATTTTTAATATGTTAGCCATGGTGGCGTGATCCGGTTTAACGTGGTATTTATTCAGTGAATATTTAATTATTAAATAGGTATTTCAATGTTGTTTGTATTTTATTGTACAAAATAATGTTACCTACTATCTGCCGCAAGTTCTAGTTCTAATGTTAGATGGCATGCAAAACATGTCATTATTTATTTATTTTCACGGGCTATTGGCCGGTTTAAAAACTCTGACTGCTCTGACATCAGATTTCACTGGGTCATTCCACAAACCCACAACAACAACCAATACAATACATTGGTTTGTTTCTATAGTAAAATTACAATTAAATAAATAATTACATTATTTAATTATCATTATCACATTATAATGTATTAATTAATTTTAATTTTCAATGATAAGTGTATCATATGACTTTGACTTGACTTAAGAATTGTCATTTCAGGATTATAGGACTCAAAATAGAACTTTTATACTATTATGATTTATTTCTATAGCCTGACCGGTGAGTTAAAAAACCCTACCAGAGAGTTACCATAGAGAAGGGCATATAGGAAGTCCATAAGACCTTCTCATATTCTATCTTCTGTCTTTCTCTTTTTCTTAGTCAGTCAGAACTGTACAAATAGTACAACAGAAATGACAATTTAATTTACTTTAATTTTTCTTACCATCATCCAAGTATTATTGTGACATGATTGTAACTGCGGCACAAAATTATTTACAGTGGTTTAAAAATAACTGAAACGAATCAATGTAAATGAAAGCCATGTATGCATACAAGTCACGGATTGTCATGTAAATATTCCTCAATCAACACAACATGGTTCAATATTTAATGAGGGTTGATTAACCGGAAAATGTTATATTTGCAATGATCTTGTTTGTTACTGCGGTGGAATAATTATTATTTTAATATGGAGTAATGTTCTGCTAGTAGTGAGAAATTTCTATTAGGGAATAATTATTAAAAAGCAAAAAGTTTCAATACTTATCTGCTATGGTATTCAACACAAAGCAGACAGACATAAGTATATATTATGTCTTCTCTGTGGTGTTCAAGTTTTAAACGCCATATATGAATTTTTTTTGACTTTTGTAAAAGAGTTGGTGGTAGTATTTTTGTTAAATGGTGAGTGAAATATGTAGGTATTAACTGGATCTCTTTAACCAGTCTGAGATCACAGCAAAGCCTTTAATCCTTCTTTGTACTGGAATTTTTAACTTTGAAACTATAATTTTGAAATAGGTTGTGTGTTTCCCCATCCTTTACGACATACAAGTCCAATATAACCACTAATATCTTATCAGTTATTTTTATTTAGTACCTACAAGTAACTAAAGTGCAACTAAAAATAAATTATCAAAAATGGGAGGTCATAGTACCTACCTATGTGTTATTGGTATTTGAATCTTGACTAAAATAAATCATCTTAACTTTCTGGACATCGGTTTTAACTGTGGTCAAATAAGTTTTCCAGAAAGAATAAAATCTTCTACCTTATGTGATTTAGGGCAGAGAATACCAATTCCATGGGCTATTATGTTCCTGGAAGAAAGTATGTATGTAGTCTTACTTCTTGTAGTTCAAGAAATATTTTCTCTATTATTTTCAATTCCAGTATTGATTATTTAAACCAAATTTTACTCCTACATAGTGCCTGGCTAGTCTAGTACATAAATACATGTCCTTAATAATTATAGACCAAATTCTTTTGTTACAATATTCTAGGTATAGGTGCCAGATAGCTGCTTAAAATACCAATAACCATCACATAAATACCTAAGTTGCCTGATGTTATTGATAATAATCTAAGAATTGAGTTCACTGTTACTGCAAATGAGATTGGTAGAAATATTTACTTTAAAACAATTGGCATTTAATTCATTTAATCAAATATCCAGGATTCACAGATATATTGTAAAAGATATTGGAAATGCAGAAAGACTGCCTTCTTCCGAGATTTTAAAACGTTCATTACAATCCTGTTTATCTAAGAAAGCCAGCCGATAATGTTTAAGAAGTTGATGGTCAGATCACGACACGACTAAGTTCAATGACCGTCAAAAGCTCAAAAAGTGCAACCTTGAGACAAAATAGGCATTATACAGGCTCTACAATGTCTGAGAATGTATTACGGCGGCTGTCCAGATTCTTATCAGAAGCAGACCATTTGAAGAAACTTTATTCCAAACTCCAAGTAGGTACCTACATTACCTGAACTGAACATGCGCGGTAAAGCTTTCAGTTGTAAACAAAGTTACATGAAGTTTACCGAACTAAAGCAGTCAGAAAACTTATTAGAACTTACCTTATGAAATGTAGAAGCGTCCTGAATCCAAAATCAACTCACAAACACACAATCCACTTGGATTTCAAACACAGCATTCCAATAAAACACTCGTTTAAAACTAGTAGGAGCTTCCACACACAATCGTCTGAGCACTTTTTTGAGAGAAAATCTTACTTAAACTCACAAAAAATTCACTAAATAGCACTAAGCAAGTTACTACAATCACTTATTCACTTGGTTTTTGGTAAATAGTTACGAAATACAGCGTAAAAACTTAAAAAACAGTCGTAAACAACCGGAGCTACACTCGGCACGCGACGGCCATCTTCCGCCAACGCGAGTTCACATTCGTTCTACTAGAGGGCGCTACTAAAGTTTCGTAAAAGCACCACAGGAGTGCGTTCAGACGACCCAGTATAAATGTTATACCGTACGAGTTTCATACTTCCGGGACGCACTGAACGTGCACTTTAGCCGCTGTCAGATAAAATTTCACTTCCGGTGCGTCTCTGAACGGGCAGGATAAAAATTAACCTGGTCGAAATTTCATCTGACAGGCGCCTCTGAACGGGCAGTATAATTTTTAACCAGGTTAAATTTCGATCGATCGAGCGGCTCTGAACGTACTCCAGAACAGAAATAAAAGTTATTTATTATTTTGTTCGGTAGCGTCGCAAAAATCTGGAATATGTCGCATTTGTAAGCAAGTTGAAATAATATTCGATTTATCACTTAAATTTTCATTATAGTAATTTTAGCTGTTTATAAATAATTTAAAATTCAACTTTCGAATTCCTAAATAATGATACCACTTAATAAATATATACTAATTTGGTAGATTTATTGGTGATGTACGGAACTGATGACGATGAAGATGATTGCTGATGTCGAATGGTGATAATTATACTCAAAATCATCATCAAAACAATTTACGTAATTATTTTAAAGTTTCATGCTTCCAGGCTGGACTGGGAGCGATAGAAAAACATAGAATATGATTTGTCTACTACATTCTGTCCATCGTCAGTCAAAGGAAATTAGATGCCAGTATTACATGAAAATAAACAAGCTAGAAGTTACACTGGGGTGGGATTTGAACCAACAGTCTTCGGCGTACCATGCTGACGCTCTTACCACTGAGCCACCAAGTGATTCAATCAGTGATTTGATTGAGTG
The DNA here is from genome assembly GCA_029255725.1 of Scrobipalpa atriplicella. NCBI lineage: Eukaryota > Metazoa > Arthropoda > Insecta > Lepidoptera > Gelechiidae > Scrobipalpa > Scrobipalpa atriplicella. The sequence continues at coordinate 81,561 of JARACY010000242.1, forward strand.
ATTGAATCACTTAGTGGCTCAGTGGTTAGAGCGTCAGCATGGTACGCCGAAGACCGTGGGTTCAAATCCCACCAAAGTGTAACATCTAGCTTGTTTATTTTCATGTAATATGAAACATTAACACTTAAAGTGTCAAATTTTCTAAATTATTGGTAGTTGCCAGTATTCTGTTCTTGATCTTTTTAGCCAAGCTCTAACTGGTTGTGATGCGACACGTTTCAGACACGTTTTGTTTTGACACGTTTAAAAACAGAAAGTTGTAATAAATGCACCGTAAAATGATAAAGAACACTTATGTTTAAGATTTAAAAAAAAAGAGCTCTATTATTAACTTTGTTTTTCAAATACGTTTTGTATTCACCGAAAAATATGCAAAAAGGTATGAATACCGCGCGAACCGTGGTAGATAAGGACAGACTGTGCTTCCTGTAAGGAACAATAAAATTGTGAAATTGACTGAAGTGAAGCTCATAATACAAACCCATTAATGAAATAATTCATTCATTCATGGGGAGGGACGGACAGGTTATCTATATTTTTTTTAAACGTAATAATTAGCAAGAAATCAATTTGAAATGTGACCATAATGTGACAAAACAAACAATAGGCAAAAGTGCCACGTTCACGAAAAAAAATAATTATACTTTGTTGCCACGGTAACGAAAAATTAGTAGAAAATATGCTTTATTAAATGGCAACTCTAGAATAAATGTCAAATATTTTCTGGATTCTTTGGCGGGAATTTGAACCGAAAGTTGCAAATTTTTCTCAAAGTTCTTAAAATATTGTTTTCCTTTGCATATTACTGTAAATTCTTGTATAATATAGTGTAAAAATAGTGCCATTCCGCCTCCGTTATGGGGGGGAATGATGATCCGGGGGATAAACCCCCCAAACCTGCGAAACCGAAAAATAAGCGGAAGAAAGAAGTTCCTCCTGCAGTAGAGTTACAGGAGTTGCCCAAGGACGGCGGCGATGGCGGCGGGAGTAGTGGTGAGGAAAGTGACTCTGTTTTATATACAAAACCATTCTTCAAACCGAACTATAAGAGACAATATCCTGAGAATTCTGCCATGGCGGAGTTTAAAGTATTCGTTGAAAGTACCGGAAATGAGCATTTGGGCAATAAAAGTCCAATCTACCTGAACCATATCTTTGTGTCAGAAGTTAAAGGTGTGGTGGCCATACGCCGCATAAATGCCAACAAGATTGCTGTTCTATTCAAACAGCACAATACAGCGAACAACTTTCTAAACAATACTGCTTTCCTCGATAAGTATAAGATCAAAGCGTACATCCCGGCAGCGACAATTGAACGAGTTGGAGTGATCCGATTCGTCCCAACGAATATCTCGACGAAGGAACTATATTCGAAGCTCACCTCGATTTACGACATAGTCGCAATTCGACGGTTTACAAAGAAAAGCGGTCAAGAGCTAACTCCGCTTCAAACTGTGAGTATCACGTTCTTATCAAACTCACTACCAGACAGCGTACAATATGACTTGTATTCGTACAGAGTTTTCAGTTATGTCCCTCCGCTGCAGCAGTGCTACCGCTGCTTCAAATTTAATCATTCGGCGAAAGTATGTAACGGCAAGCAGAGGTGTAGTTGCTGTGGTGAAGAACACTTCTATAAGGAGTGTCCTACGCCTAATGCCCTTCGCTGCGTCAACTGTCAAGGACCCCACTTGGCAGTTTCGAGGGTCTGCCCGGTGAAGGCCAGGAAAATAGAAGAGAAAAAAAAGGGAATTAGTTATGCTAGCGCTTTGAACACAGTTTTCAATGTTAATGACAAGTCGACGGATTTCCCTCCTTTACCGGACAGATTTCCCCCTGTAAATAAACAATTTGTAAAACCCCATGTAACTAAGGAAAAACAAAATGTAAATGAAAAACTCATTGAGAATAATGTACAAAATGTAAATATGTCCATTACTGAACCTGAGGATATGTCCTCTGCCCAAACTTCTGCCCCAAACATGAGGCAAATTTTAATTGAAAATGACGCTTTGATAAACGCCATAGTTACTACACTAGTTCAACTAGGCAACAAGACTAATGACGACGTGCCTACTACTAGGGCGTCTATTAAAGAACAACTTTTAAATAATTTGCGTTAATGGATTTGAACACCCAATCGCAATCACAATTACGTATAGCCCAATATAATATCCAGAGTATTAATAGTAAAAAAGAATTACTTATTGATTTTTTGCATAAAGAAAATATTGACATTTGTTTGATACAAGAAACCTGGTTAAAAGACAATCACAGTTTCCGTATCCCCGGTTATAACTTTTATAATAGGAACTCAACAAATAATCATAATGGAGTAGCAATATTAATAAAACCATATCTCAAATATAAAATTCTACAAACCAACTTTTATGAGGACATACAAACAGTCGCTTTGTCTGTTTCTTCATCTATAGGTAATGTAACCGTACTTTGTGTATACTGTCCACCTCATAGTGGTCATATTAGAATTAATAGACTACGAAATATAATTCGCGACCTTCCTAAACCGATTTTTGTAAGTGGCGATTTTAACGCCCATCATATTGCTTTTGGGTGTTTATCTACAAAGGGCCGAGGCCAAGATTTATATAATGTCATAGATGATTGCGATCTATGTATTTTAAATGATGGAAGATTCACAACTGTTAACTACCCAACACGTAATCCGTCAGCTATTGATGTTACGTTTGTGAGCGCCAATCTCGCACCATTATGTGACTGGTCGGTGCATGATGATGCTATGGGAAGTTATCACTTCCCAACAATAACTAACATAACTCTTTGTGTAGAAAAATATCAGATTAATCCACCTGTAGATAAATTTCTATATAATAAAACAGATTGGAAAAGATTCCAAGATCTTTCCAAGACAGTTTTTATGGAATTGACGATTAATGAAGAGGATCCAATATCTTCTTATGTGGAATTTTGTTCTTGTCTAGATGCTCTTAAACAATTAGTGGTGCCACGTTTTTTAAGAACCAACCCCTTCCGTGGTAGAACTCCAGCTCCCTGGTGGAATAGTATTTGTCAAGATAGTGTAATTGCCTCTTATAACGCTTTGAAGTTATACAGACAGGATCCTACTATTGATAATTATATAAATTACAAGCGCCTAGATGCTCTTAAGAAACGCACCATTAAGGAACAAAAAAAGAAATCTTGGAATACTTTATGTGAAAGTTTTAATAGAACTACTCCAATAAGTAGAATTTGGAATCTTATAAAAATATTTAAGGGTGCCAGAAAGAAAAATAAATATTATAAAGATGAATTTGTTCAACCTTTTCTATTTAAACTAACAGATAATAATAACTTAATCGATCCGAATTCATTCTATAACTATTTTGATTTTAATAATGAAAATCCTAACTCAAAATTCTTATTGGAACCCTTTTCATGGTCTGAATTCACATTGAGCTTACAGTCTAGGAAAAATACAACTCCAGGTCTTGATGATTTTCCATATATTTTAATAAAAAATCTTCATACATCAATTCAACTCGTGTTTCTTAATATTCTTAACAATCTTTGGCAGAAAAACATTATTCCAGACTCATGGAAGACTCAATGTGTAATTCCTCTACTAAAACCTGACAAACCACCTGATCTTGCAAGCTCATATCGTCCAATTTCACTTTCTTCTTGTCTTGGAAAGATTTTTGAAAACATGTTAAAAAATCGTCTTGACTGGTATGCTGAGTCCAACGCTCTTATCCCACACTGCCAATATGGATTTCGTAGAGGTCGAAGTTGTGCAGACAGCTTCATCTCGCTTATTTCTGACCTGAAAAGAGCAAAAAATTCAAATTTACATACAGTTTGTGTATTTTTAGATGTACAAGGTGCTTTTGATAGTATTGACCCAGGCATACTAGTCAAGATTTTGACTGGTAGTCTAGATATTCCTGGAAAAGTGTCAAAATGGATATACAACTTTTTAACAGATAGAACAGTATTCGTTAAACATAACAATTTTCTTCATGGACCCAAAAAGGCATCAAAGGGCACAATGCAGGGTGCCACACTTTCGCCTCTGATATATAATTTGTACACTTGTGAGATATGTAAATATGTAGATACTAAAAATGTAAATATTCTTCAGTTTGCTGATGATTTAGCAATTTATACCTCTCACTCTAACTTATCAACAGCAATAGATAATTTAAATTTAGCTTTGCAACAGTTAAACAGCTACTATACTGATAAATTACATCTAAAAATTAATGCATCCAAAAGCAGCTTAATGATATTTAGTAACGATAATCCCACAAGGAGTATCACCTATAATGGTGACACTATTTCTAGGGTAACACAGCATAAATTTTTAGGTGTAATTATTGAACAAAATTTAAACTTTGAAGAACATATTAAGTACATTTCTAAGAATGCACTAAAAGGTTTAAACATCCTGCGATGCCTTGCTGGTGTTTCTTGGGGTGCAGACCCCAATGTTTTGTCTATTTTGTATAAAGCCATTGTAAGAAGTCATTTTGATTATAGTAGTTTAGCTTATTTAAATAGTCCTTATGTACATAGATTAGATATAATTCAGAATAAAGCTTTGAGAATCATTTCTGGAGCCATGTGCTCAACGCCCATAAGGGCTATGGAAGTTGAGACTAATATTATGCCTCTCACTTTGAGGAGAATCATACTGACTGAGAGATATTGTGTTAAACTACTATCATCAGACAACAATCATATTATCAAAAGAATAGTTCCTAACTTGGTCACTGTCTCCGGACCACTGGCTGATGCAGTCGATGTGTTGAGAAATATTTCTCCACAGCTATGCCGCATCTATCTGGAAATACAAAAGAAGTGTACTAATATTAAAATAAATAATAAATGGCCATGTTATAATTATTCTTTTGATAGCATAATCCATCCTATTAAAGTAATTCAAACATTGGTTACTTCCAATATTGAAATGTTGTCGTTTTTGGATGAGAATCAGCAATTCTATACTTTGTACACTGATGGTAGCAAAGGAGCTGACTATGTTCGATCAGCTGTGTATGATCCTCAAACTAAATTTGCTCAAAGCTTTGTTCTAGATAATCAATGCTCTATCTTCACAGCGGAGGCTTATGCAGTTTTAGAAGCTATAAAACTGATAAATCATTTAAATATAAGTCAAAAGTATTTAATCTTAACGGACTCGTTGAGTCTTGTTGAAGGTTTAAAATGTCTTAAACTTTGCTTCAAAACTAATTATTTATTATATTTAATTAAACATTGTATATATCAACTGTTTCTTAAAAATATTGAGATAGCTTTTATGTGGATTCCATCCCATAGGAATATAGTTGGGAACGAAGTAGCAGATAAGACTGCATTTGAAGGGACTAACGCATTAGATTTAAAATATGTAATTAAGACTCCATTAACCGATTACTATTGTTTGATAAGAACTGATATAATACAGATTTGGAAAGATACATGGAAAAGAGATCAAGAACAAAAGGGAAAATGGTACGGGAGCATTCAACAAGACTTACCATCGAAACCATGGTATTCCAAGAATGAATACAGAAGTGCTAGCCGGGATTTTATAACTACGATTAACAGACTAAGGTTTGGCCACCACAAAACACCTGCTCACCTATCAAGACTTAGAATACAAGATTATAGAATTTGCCCATACTGCAACAGTGATGTCAGTTGTGACATCGATCACATTGTTTTTTCGTGTCGTCAGTTTTCTCTACAAAGACTAGTGCTTGCAAGTGAAACCGGTGATTTAATACAGACTAATGATCCCTCCCGCCGCCTCATCGACCTTTTACAAAATGAAAAGTGTCTCGTGCCATTGTTTAACTTTATCAAAAACACTGTTAAGAATATATAAACTAAAGTGAAGTGTTTTAAACTCTAATATTTTAAATGAAGAAAAGTGAAACTCAAAATAAGACATGGCCCAAAGGTCTCAGTTACCAGGCCAAAACCTTCTCAAAAAAAAAAAAAAAATATTTTCTACCAAAATAATACAATACAAACAAAAGGAAACGTGATTGTTTTTAGTTTTTTCATTAAAATTCCGGTGAAAAGCTGCCAGGATTAATAATAATATACTAATATTAACATCACTGATTTGAGAAGTCGCTGCCGCAAACATAATAAATAACTCTGTGGTAGGTAATACTGTTTTCTTAACTCGATGTTTTGCAAACATAATTTACCTAATCGAATGAGGGTTTTTGGAGTAGCAAGTTTTTTTTTAGATACAAATGACCGTAGTATATACCGACCAAAGAAGTAACTACAGATATGACATGAGATGAGATTTTTTAAGTTAAGCACATTACATAGTAGAACTGACTTAAATAACATAACCTAACTTTTAACTCAATTGGTTTACTTTACTTTCTCTTTTAAATATCAATTGGTTTACTTACCGTCAACTTGTCTATTTACAGGGTACGAGAAAAAGTAGCTGGTTCCATAATATAGTAGCTGTGAATAAACTACAATTGTCTACATAACAAATTTATGTCTGGAGAAAGACCAAACCTAAATTACATCAGCACAAAATTAATAGTACATAATATTGAATTTGAAAATAAAAAATATATCAGAAGTCGCCATGAAGGACAAAATCTTGGATGAAAATTGTGTAAAGGAAAAAATGTATGAAACAACACCTAATTTGCATGAAATTACATTAACCAAAATTGTGAAATAGAAAATTTAGCATATTATTATTCTGGCTATTGGTTTGCCATTTTCCTAAATAAACAAAATAAAGTATAATGCATTAGCTGCGGTGCGGCAGATTCTTTTATCTAACTATCCTTCTAATATTTTTAGTTGTATTTTTATATTTAAGGTAAGTTTTTAGTTGTGGATAAGTACTTGTAAATCGTAATTAATTATATTGGTTAATTTAATAAACTTGTATCATATTACATTCTTGTTTATTTAGATGTAGTTGGTAGTGGTTACCTTACTCCTAATAATTATTTATGGTCGAAGTCGTAGAAGGTAAATAGCACAGCTAATAGGCCTCTGACATGGTTTGTGTAACAACCACTATCAAAGACAGCGACTGCGGGACGGGACTGACGGCTCAACGTGCTCTCCGAAGCACGGAATCCTTTTTACGGACAATCAGGTGATTAAGCCTGCAATGTCCTAACCAAACTGGGGAAAATCTCACAAGTGATAAATTAACAAATAGTATCAACTTTGGGAACACAAAGTTGATATTTGTGAATTTGGAAACCGAACCTATGACCTCCGGATCGAGAGCCCATGGCTCAGACCACTAAATCACGGAGGCAGTTAAGGTAGGCCATTTACGATTTTTTAATGTGATGCCTGCTACACACAGTGCCGCCGGCTTTGCCGCCATGTGTGTAGCAGGCTTGATATGACACTTGATCTAATATTAGTTTTCCAAACAGTCATACAAAGCAATTTAATACCGCTACCACAGAAAGAGATTGTACAATACAGTACAATACAAAAATTCTTTATTGCACCAAAAAAAATTGGCTACTTTCCAACTAGTCAAATCAGCAACTTTTTATGAAATGTCAAAAACGCTTTTTTGTATGAAAATAGTAAATTATGACGTCACATTTTAGTAAATATTGACTAATCAAATCAACAACTTATATACTTTTAATTCGATTGTTAAAATCGAAATGTGCATTTTTTATAAAAGATGAATGAAATCCACAATATTTTTAGCCATCAGTTTTAAGTATAAACGTTTTGATTTTTTTAAGCTACCCAGTCAAGTACCCAATTACAGATACAAAAAAAAAAACAGAAAATAACAGAATTGTACTGTCTCCTCTAATGTGTGAAGAATAGAGTATACCTAGTTATTTATTTATTACATGATATTATTTCAATTAACTGCCTCCGTGGTCTAGTGGTTTGAGCCATGGGCTCCCGATCCGGGGGTCCTGTGTTCGATTACCAGATATCAACACAAAGGTTGATATTTGTAATGTTATCATTTTGTGAGATTTTCCCCAGTTTGGTTAAGACAATGCAGGGTGAATCACCTGATTGTCTGGAAAAAAAAAGATTCAGAGCTTCGGAGGGCATGTTAAGCCATCGTCGGTCCCGGTCGCTGTCTATAATTATAGTCGTTACACAAACCACGTCAGAGGCCTATTAGCAGTGCTATTAGGCAGTTTGAAAACTTGGACACCAGGGTTCATCGGGTCGCTCGCTTCGAAACCCACACGACAGAAGAAGTCCATCAAGAGGATTTTCATATTTTTCACGCTTCCTAAACACTTTCTTTATCTCTGTTATACCACGTTATACTGTGCCATAACTGAATGACACAAGTCCCCGAGGAATCTCACTTCCGAAGTGGTTGCTGGGAAATAAGTTAGGATATTGGTTTTCTTTAAGTTTTTTTGTATTTTCCCACTTTAAAGTTTGTGGGAAGTAGGTTTTTCGTAAGTTCAAATTGTGTTAGGATTGGTCAGTATAAAACTGTTGAAAGGTGGGGGCAGGGGGGGTTTTTCGTATCGTTTTAATATTGATAGATAGATAAAAGATTTTATTGCATCCAAAAAATCATCACACATTGTAATAACAATTAAAAACAATGGAAGACATAAACATGAAAAACTCAACCTAAATTACACATTTCGTTGCATGTGTGCTGAAGCGATGCAGCAGAGAGGGTCAAAGCTCAGTGTGTTATTGCCCATATAATAGTGAGCAACACTGTTTTTCAGCTATTGCGACTTAAGTTTCTTCAAAACCTTATTTATTAAAGGGTTTGAAACATTGACATACCTAGTAGCTAAGTATGAGTAGGTGTGTTTTGTATTTTCGGTGATGTAATAAGAATTACCCAGTTTTGATATACGGAACAGTTAAACTATACAACCAAAACCAGAATTTTTCTCACCAAATCGTTCTCTATTGATGAAAGTCGCATAAAAATCAGTAGGTAGGTACTTAGGTAGTGACAAAAATAAATGAAATTCGCTTATGGTTCGTTAGCTGTTAATTTTAATATTAAACGGAAATTGTAGATTAGATTCCTATAAATTATAATTCATTCAGGAAATTAATCAAATCCAAATTATGTCGGAACAAAATTTATCAAATCAAATTTCTTCAAACAAATTAGTATACCAAGGGAGAGGAAAAGCAAACAATAAAATCTGAATAAAATGAATTCTTACTGATTTTGATTTTTGTCTTTGACGAAATTTTTTTTTTTTAGATAAGCCAAGATCTACTTTGCTTGTCTGAAAACTGAAGAAATAATCATCGTGCGAAGGTGGTGCACGTCTTAGGAAAAAATTACTACTACTTAGCTGCAACTGCAACTGCAACTGCCCTTATGTATGGGCAGTAGGTTCCTGTCTAGGTAGGGCCCTAGAACTTTGATATCGGCGGTGAAAATCTTGTTATTAGATTAGATTAGATTAGATTAATTTATTTCATTTTATCAATTTCATGATTACATTACAATAAATAATAAAAATGTCCAAGGATAAAATGATCGTCACAAAAGTTAAAAAAGTAGAAAAATTGCAAATGTCAGAAAACTAAAATAATGTCAATTTGTAAAAAAAAAAAAGCTAATAGTACTTACAATGCCAAATAGTTTAAATACATTATAAAATTAACCAATAACTAAAGTCAAAATAAATCAATGCACAATGTCAATTCATTAAATATAAAATAAAAATGAAGCAATAGCTTAAGTCAAAATAAAATTCAATAAGGAATATAAAGGTAAAATGAAGCAATTTAGCTAAAAATTTAAAATAATACACATGTCAAGAAATATAATAAAACAGAATAAAAATTAGGCGATAGCTAATGTCATAACAAATTTATACATAAGTAAAATGTCACTACCATCAAAAGGTAGTCAATTGAATTTATAAATTAAAAATTCATTTATAGAGTAGAATTCTGTATCCAACAAGAGATTCTTAAGCCGGCGATAGAATGTTTCGTCATTCGGTACATTTTTGAGATCCGCGGGTAACCGCTCATAATATGTTGGTCCAATCACACGCGGGTTTTTAGTGGACAGTTCCGTGCGGTGGGGAACACTGGCTAGTCTACCCGTGTTTCTCAACACACGTTCCCCACCACCACGGCGATTGAAACAGTCTATATTACGGCGGACATACGTCAGTATCTCATAGAGGTATAGGTTGGTCATAGTCATTATGCGATGTGTTAAAAACTGAGACCTGCATGTATGACGTGGACCTATGCCTGCTATTATACGAAGAGCACGCTTCTGGAGAATAAATACTCGATCTGAGTCCGTTGAGTTGCCCCACAACAATATCCCGTACGACATGAGAGAATGGAAGTGTGCATAGTACGTTTGCTTGAGTACGGATCCAGACACAAGTGGTCGTAGTTTTCGCAGCGCATAAGCAGCACCACAAAGTCTATCACACAGTGTCTGTACGTGGATCTTCCAGTTCACATTTGGGTCAAGCATAAATCCAAGAAACTTGCACGAAGTACATAATGGAATCGGACAATTAATGCAAAGCGGCTTTTCAATTGTTACGGCTGAGAATAACATTAAGTTTGACTTTGAAGCGTTTAAAATAAGTCCGTTAGAAGAGAACCACTCCTGTAGCCGGTCATATGTACAATTTATTTTAACATTGAGTTGCTCATAACTGCGAGCACAAACTATGACTGTGGTGTCGTCTGCAAACAGAACTACTAGACCATCCGTGATGAAGTGCGACAGATCATTAATGAAAGCCAAGAAGAGGGTATTTCCAAGCGAGGATCCCTGCGGGATACCTACAGTGACGTCACCCGCCTTGGACCTATACTTGCGGCCATTATTGGTGACCTCTACCAGCTGTTTCCGCCCTTTCAAGAAAGATTGCAGCAGCCTGTAAGCATTGTCACTAACTCCGTAAGATTGCATCTTTTCCAGCAGTAGATCGTTTTGGATTACGTCAAAAGCTTTCGTTAGATCGCAGAAGACGCCTGCTGTTTTGTACCTGTCATCGATGCTTGTTAGAATTGAGTCTATTACCTGATGTGCCGCAGTAGTAGTTGATTTATTCTTTCTATATGCATATTGTCTGTCTGTCAGTAGGTCATTCTTTTCAAGATGTTCCATCAAGCTTGTGGATAAAATCGACTCAATAATCTTTGAAATATTAGGTACAATCGTAATGGGCCTATGACTATCAACTTGTGTCTTGTCTCCTTTGCCTTTGTATACCGGACAGACTCTGGTGGTTTTAAGGACGTCAGGGTATACTCCTTGGCGAAACATTTCATTAATGAGGAATACTAATTTATCAGCTAACACTGGCCAGATAGACAGTATAATATTTACTGAAATATCATAAATGTCCAGCGTTCCAGATTTATGAACCATTCTTTTTAATACCTTGTTAAGTGAATCTTGTGTAACCAGAGGCAAAGAAAATTTTGGTGGATTCAGCTCCTGTAAGTACATATTTAGATACTTTAATGCCTGATTTTTATTAGTATTCAGAGGCAATTTAGACGTTATGTTTAAGAAGTAGTTATTGAAACAACCAGGTATGCGGTCAGGTTGGACGGGTGACCCCCCATTCATTAGGCCAATATTTTGTGACTTATACTTACCTGATACTTCTTCATTAACAATCTGCCACACCTCTTTTGACGGATTCTTTGCATTTAGTAATCTGTTGTCATTGTGATTACGGCGGTCACGCAAGCTAAGCGATTTGATAAGATCTGAGTAGTGTCGTATGCAGTTGTTCAGTGTTTGGTCACCAGGGTACTGGTGTTTCATAGCACAAAAATCGTCGAACTTTCTTATATAGGAAGACAACTCGTCGCTCATCCATTGTGATGTATTTGTCTTTTTAACAAATATTTTCTTTAAAGGAAAGTGATTATTAATATAAAATGTCAAAATAGAAAATAATTTACTAAATTTTTCATTCAAAGATATGTCAAGTAGATAAATAAAATTCCAATCATAATTAGTCATGTCAATGTAAAAATTATAAATAGAATTATCGTTTAATACTCGTCGCTCTATGAATTTAGTTACGTTATTTGTCTGAGCTTGTGAAGTGATCTCAAACAGCTGAGCGTCGTGGTCACCAATTGGCGTATCGATAGATGAAACAGTTATGTTATTTTCTCGGCAAGGAACTATTCCACAGTCTATTGATGTTGCGCAGGTGTCACAAAAACGCGTGGGAAAATTTACTAAGTTGTGACAATTGTAACTGCATAGCAAATCGACCAACGGTTGTTTGTTTTTGTATTTGTCCATATGAAAATCCACATTAATATCGCCAGTACATTTATAATACCTTCCTTTACCGGCACGTTAAGCCGTCGGTCCCGGTCGCTGTCTTTGATAGTGGTCGTTACTGAAACCATGTCAGAGGCCTATAGCTGTGCTACTAGGCGGTTTTAAAACTCTGACACCAGGGTTTATCGGGTCGTTGTCCGACTCGAAAATCCACTCGCTAAGAAGAAGAATACCTACTCATGCAGCAATGAAGATAGGTAAATTGTAATGAACATAAAATTATATAAGCAAATTGAAGCAAACGAATTACTTACAATTAAGAAAAAAATTGACAACGCGTCTCGGTAATTTCTATAAGTAGGTACTTAGTTTGCAGACGAAATGTTTCGCAAAAGTTCCCTATTGAAAGTATTGCTAGATTTTCGAGCATGAAAATACTGGAGATATTATAGAACTTCAGAGGAACGTGCTGTGTTTACAAATAGTTTTTTTTTTTTTCATTTTCATCCCATACTTAATAATATCGTTGCATATCTATACAGAATGATAATTTAATTGCGTACCATAGCTCAGTGTGTGTTTTAGTATTAGATTAAGAATAATAATAAAAATATTTAAAAAATCTTAAGTCCTAAGTAAATAATGTTGGCTTCCCCATACTGTATTGATGTTGTAATTTTGTACGGAAAGCCATTTTTTTTTTGTGGAGAGTATTATTGTTATGGTGGGCCACGCCATAGCTTAGAGAGTGGTCTAGTAACGATGTCATATTAAAAATATTTAAAAAGAGCACCACAAAAAAAATATGGCTTTCCATACAAAATTACAACTTCAATTATAGGCCACAAGGCTGAACCGCTTTTGATACCTCTAGAAACGGTAGTTTTAGCAATGAGTTTTAGGGCACGTTCTAGCGTTTTAAACCTGAACATTTTTTCTCCTTCTCTTCACATATCTTGCAGATTCTTGTTTCATCAGAGCAGATATTGAAACTGGGTTATTCCGAGTTGGAATCAAACTTCTTCAGTCCGCTGTCTTCATTGTTGTCTGTTCACAAGAATTATTTGCTGCAGATTCAAGTTTTAACACTTGGCCGTGTCGGGGACGGTTTTTTTATTTATTTGCTCGAGAAAAGTTGCATCGAACTAAAAATCATTTTGTAAAGAAAGTATGGAGGCAGAGTTATAGTCCGACAAATTTTAGCTTAGCGAAATCTGATCAAAATTTTTGTTTTGAAAACTTGTATTTGTATGGGATCAGGGAAACATGTGCTACGTATGAGTTTTATCTATTCTTCCTTATGCATGATGCATAAATAATCACGCTTGTTACTGTCGCGGAGTACGCAGAGCGTCAACAGCTTACTAAAATTTCCGTTTTACGCCTACGTTTCCGCCCTATCTGATAGTAGCTGAGGGCGTTTTAAAATATGTTTATTTTTTACTTTACATCCCAAGCTAAAATTATACTTTATCAGAAATATTCACAGCTGTCTACACGAAGAATAAAATTAACGGGCCCAACGCCTGTGCATAATTTCAGAGCAAATTTGCTTAATTTCCATTCTTTTCTGTTTAAAAAATTCTAGGCGTTATTGCGCAGGTGTTAAACACGTTACTCATTTTGGCGCGGTCGGGTAGCTGGTATGTAGTAAACGTGAGGGGAATGTATTTTTTAAAAATGTCGTTGTACTTCCGTGTTAGATTGGGCACGATAAAAACTGAGGTGATATTCTTCCTGGGCCCTTTTTATGCCCATATTTTAAGGGTTTCAGCGTAGGCCTTTTAAGCATGTAGTTTACGAGTAGTTTACGAGTAGTTTAGACGCTAAGCTATGAATGACCTACCTTTATAGGTAAAATGTCAAACTGAATTTACAAATAGGATAAAATAAATATTGGGCCCGATTCGTAACCATCCCGACTTAACTAAATCTCAACTAAAATTATTGCCATCCCGTTTTGTTCTCTCATGATAGAAACTGACAGGTATGGACTTATATTAGTTAAGTCGCGTATTTTGCAACCACGAATTGCTACCATCACCGATCTGTTAATTGAGAGTAGAGGTGACAAAAGCAAAACAGGGCCAAAACTTTCAGCCTATATTTTTCAGTTGATTTTTGTGTGTCACGAGCCTAAACTATTTGCCTGCCTATTAGTTACGTAACTACCATGGGCAAAAACAAACTAAAGACAAACGAACAATTTAACAAAAAAACTTCCTTCACAAATCGCGCCCCTTTCGAAAACAAATACACAAATCACGCCTTTATCCCTAGTGGGGTAGGCAGAGCAAGAACGACCTAAACAAAAGTCGTTCCGCCACGTCTGACAAGTTTTGAGGGTTATTACAGATGATTATATAGGTATATTGCTATAGTGACAGGTTGTCAGCCCATCGCCTATAAATTGCAATACACTTAAACCCTCGAATCCCTTAGCTGGTTTTTACAGCATGCCCGGGAGGAGATGCAGCTGGCACATTCTACGTTTTTCTATCGCTCCCAGTCCAGCATGGAAGACAAATTCGAAAACAAGAGGCGAACAAATAAATAAATGGAAAAACAAAACACTCAAGTTGGTACCTAATAATTCGATTGCTTCTCCCCAGGGTTCGGCTGTACTGTGACAACACTAATTTAAACTTTCTGTCTGGAGGAAATGGGGGTAGGAAGGGGTTAAAAAGTATCTACTTTTTTTTTTTTTACTTGGAATGGGTTAACTCTTGACTCTAGACACAAAGGTCAGCGATGACCGTGACAGAGTCGACGATGGAGCGGCACTGGTAGTCTCACGCACCGACGGAACACAACAAGCTGTTTGGCGCCGGACTCCGGTGAGAGGGTACTTATTTTTCTGTGGATGCTTAGCAAGCCTTTTTAAGCCAGACCGATTTTCACGGATCCCGAAAGATGATTTGTTATTTGTTGTTGATCACATACCAACTCTTTTAGGCCCGTATTTATAATCCGCTCTCAAGAGTGACAGCAATTTGAGTTCGTATCTGAAATGTCACTTCAGTACAAAACGACCTGTCAAATCCATACTTAATATTGCTCTCACTCTTGAGATCGCTTTATAAATACGAGCCTTAGACGAACTCTCTTGACCGTCGTGTCGACTCGTTCAATCATCAGTAGGTTAGGCTGGAATACATGCAAATACAAGATAACCCAGCGCATATCAAAGAAAAATATCATTCAGCTTGGGTTTTCAGACAATTAGGTATGTTGAATGTCTGGTAAAAAAGCGAAGTAGAAAACCCATCATTGGCCACGATATCTTGATCTGATGATTGTTGCAGTAGGTATTTTCACTATGAAATCACAAAAATATTTAGGACAGTTTATGGAGTAAAGTTTAGGGTCCCAAAAAAACTCTGACATCCGTCGACCTACTTTTTTACCGCAAGGCAAGGACAACCAAGATAATTTTTCAAAGTCCCTAATTGTTTCTCTGGCTCGTAACCTTCCCACCTGGCCACGGGAATGATAAATTGCCACTGGCGGACAACCCACCTCAACCGGGAAGGGTTCCCGGGTGGGAAGATAATTTCCATGTTGTTTTTTCGCAGGTGACAGAGTGAGTGATGTACGAACCTACTTTTACAGAAAAAATGAGGGAAAATAAAAGTGAATAGAATGTTTTTATAACCCTTATTTACTACCTACGTAGGTACATAATACAAATAGTAAAATAACTGAAGGTTTCGCACAGAAAGAGGTGTGGAAACATCAAAGGAAAATACAAATATTTCCTCTTAATATAGTTAGTATCTCTACATACACAATCATACATATGTAATCACAACTGTATCCTTCTATGCCTTACTAGAGATAGTGTCTGTCAAATATGCGAGTAGAGACAGGTCATCCAATGCCCAAATTACCTACAAGGGGCTATTCGGGAAGAACACGACTTAACCAAATATCAACTCAACTAAAATTATTGCCATCCTCTTCTGTTCTCTCAGGATAGAAAGTGACAGAAAATTATCCACAATACACTAAAGCCCGCAAACATGCTGGACCTGGAGCGATAAAAGAATGTACAAGCTGGTTTTGTTCGGGCATACACGGAAACATTACATACATACATAAAATCACGCCTTTATCCCTATTGGGGTAGGCAGAGCAAAAACAACCTAAATAAAGGTCATTCCGCAACGTCTGACAAGTTTTGAGGGTTATTGATTATTTATATGGCTATAGTGACAGGTTGTCAGCCCATCGCCTAAATTGCAATACACTGAAACCCTCGATTCCCTTAGCTGATTTTTACAGCATGCACGGGAGGAGATGCAGCTGGCACATTCTATGTTTTTCTATCACTCCCAGTCCAGCATGGAAGTTACAGAAACATTACCTATAAATATTAAGTAACCTATTCTAATCCATAATATTTCAGTATTTTACACACTCAATTCATCCAGTCATTTAATATTCCAAATAATAAATGAGCCTAGATTTATAATTATCCCCTCCAACTCAGTAGATAAATAATGTGCTAATTAATACGAAGCTAAGCGGCTGGCGATATTTTACAAACAGTCTGACAAATGGCCTAAGATACTTGCTTGTGCTTAAAAAATCTTAGGGAGGTTACACACTTTATAGAGAATCGCAGCATTTTATTTTACTTAATTTATTACTTCTTTATTAGAAATGGGTCTGCTCCTGACTCCAGACACAAGGTCAGAGACGACAGTGGCAGAGTCGACGATGGAGCCAGCTCACCCAGAAAATGCCTGCTGGCATTCTCACGCACCGACGGAACACAGCAAGCTGTTTGGCGCCAGACTCCGGAGAGAGGGCGGGTGGTTGCTTTGTTGGGATCATTCGTTCAGACGGCCTTATAGACATAGACCTGTGTTGCCATTGCCCAGGGCGGACCACTAGGAGGTAGATCCTATTCCACCCCAATTCTTCCATGCTGGAGCGATAAAAGAATACCAGCACCTAAACTTTGCAAGTAGGTATGTAGTAGGTATTTCTTATTATGGTTCGATTCCAAAACCTAATGGAACGATTGTCAATATATCGCTGATAAGATAGATAGATTTCCTTTGTACGGGAAAACTCAGTAATCCGCTGCGCTGTGGAATGGTAATCTACTTAATATTTTCAAGCTCTTTAAAACCGCGATATCCGCTCAACTGTGTGTCCGTCTTAACTTCCCCATCCTGCTTCAAAAATAATGTTCATCATTAATTACCGAGGGAAAACATCCCACCTGTCGGGGGATAGGTGCGACGGGGGCGCCAGGTCTCTGTGTGCGGGGAAACCGTCTTGTTTTTGGTGAAAACGATCCATTAGTTACAGACCTATCATAGTGTAAGTAGGTAGGTACAGTAACGTTTGTGCTGTGCAGGAATTTCTTGGATTCTTAGGCCCGTATTTATAATCAGCTCTCAAGAGTGACAGCGAGTTTGAGTTCGTATCAGAAACGTCATTCCAGTACAAAATCACCTGTCAAATCCGCACTCAATATTGCTCTCAATCTTGAGATCGCTTTTGATCGAGCCTTAGTGCTTGTAGTTTTCGAACAGATATAACGGATTTTATCCCGGAATGTATAGTTTACCATTCAAATAGGAAGTAAGGTTTAATGAACAGCTTCCCGCAAACTGCTAGGGATTGCTCAGTCAACGAAACTGAACAACTTTCACCAGGAAATGCTTTCAGAAAAAAAATGGCATTTCCATACGAATTGTCTGATCGAGTTAGTAATTTTGTATGGGAAAGTCTATTTCTTTCAATTCCTGAAAAAAAATCATGGCGTCAGTTGTTCAGATGTTTATTGATAATGGCGTGATTTATGTATGTATGTATGCTTGACAAATGCCGCCCAAATATTACAGGAAAATTGTGAGGCAGTTTTCCATCTCAGCACCTCCTTAGCACCCTTGACCTGGTGTCAGGAGTGTCAAGAGGACACTTGAGTGTTTGACATCAGTTGAGGCACTTGACAGTTGACACGAGATAGATGACGTAAGCACTTGGAATTTGAGACGCGTTGACGCCGAGTGTTCCTTTGTTGAGAAATAATTTATTAATTTTGAGAAAATTTCAAATATTTAATATAGGCATCTTTTTCTTTTGTACTTTAAAACAGGTTAGACGCTATCGATTCTATGAGGGCACGATTTAACTAAATCTTAACTTAAGTCTTGGTCGTCCCTTTCTTGACACCAGGAGGGTTTGTTCATCCACTCGATTAGAAGAAGAATGTCCTTTCATTATGTAGACTCAATCTGATGAGTTCCACACCCTAATATCTCCTGAAACTATGTGAGGCGACACATTCCGAACCTCAGCACTTCAGCAGTTCCAAACTTCCAAAAGCTTATAGTTAAGTACCATTCAAATATCTTGAGCATCCCTTCTGGAAGATTTAACTTTGTCTTAATTATACTAACTACCTACTTGTGTGTATGGGAGCGGGTGTTCATGGATAATTTCCTCTATTACTCATCTTCCTAGCCTTTTTCCCGTATCTCACGGGGTCGGCTACCTAATCTAGGGGATTAAACGAGGGTACTGGTTTTTACACAGAGCGACTGCCATCTGACCTCCGCAACCCAGAAGGGAAACCAGTCCCAGTCCTAGATTAGGTTACACACAACCTTTGAATTTCTTCGTAGGTGTGTGCAGGTTTCCTCACGATGTTTTCCTTCACCGTAAAAGCGCCGAATAAACGTACATATGAAATTCGAAAACCGAAAAACACATTGGTACGTGGTGGGATTCGAACCACGACCTCCTACACAGAAGGCCGCGGCCCTATCCACTACACCATCCGGGCTGTCCCTGTATGGGCTGTGAATTGTGAAAAAAGTGTGAAGGGCATATATAAGTAATTTTTATTTTATTTACTTCATCTTATGTCAATACATCAAATAAAAAACTGCGAATTTTCCCATTCTCGATTACAGCGAATCAAATCTCGCTGAAAAGCTTTTACAGAAGAAAAAAATCCGTTACTATAGATTTGCAAACATAATAACCATGGTAATACATCACAATTCTAGGGCTCGTATTTATAAAGCAATCTCAAGATTTAGAGCAATATTAAGTATGGATTTGACAGGTCGTTTTGTACTGAAATGACATTTCTGATACGGACTCAAACTCGCTGTCACTCTTGAGAGCTGATTATAAATACGGGCCTAGATAAATTAAATATACCGTAAGTCCCTGCTCAGTAATTTAATCAAAAAATCCTAATACCTCGTCAGTAATGGCTCTACACAGGCATAATGGCTCTTTAGATTTACGATGGCATTTGGCAGCCATATTTCATGTTGAAATGAATTTCAGGGTTGACGAATGTCGGCGATGGCTGACGGGCTGGATGAATAGCCAGAATAGCTTAGCAGTGGACAAGGACGGGTATTGATTGGAGAAGAGAGATTTTTTCCAATAATTTAATTCGGCTTATTTTTAACTGTTTCCGTGGTCTAGTGGTCTGAGCCATGGAATCCCGATCCGGAGGTCCCGGGTTTGATTCCCAGGGGTGGAACACAAACTTTTCTATTGTTAATAAGTAAAAGATTAATTGCTACTGCTGTATAGAGTCGTCAGGTCGAACACGACCCGATGTACCTATACTATTGTTAAAGTTAGACTTCCATGCTGGACTGGGAGCGATAGAAAAACATAGAATGTGCCAGCTGCATTTCCTCCCGGGCATGCTGTAAAAACCAGCTAGGGATTCGAGGGTTTCAGTGTATTGCAATTAAGGCGATGGGCTGACAACCTGTCACTACAGCAATATACAGATCTATCTTAAACAACCCTCAAAACTTGTCAGACGTGGCGGAACGCCCTTTGTTTAGGTCGTTGACGCTCTGCCTACCCCATTAGGGATAAAGGCGTGATTTATGTATGTATGTATGTTAAAGTTACTTATTTAAGCTAAGCTATCAATTTTCTAAATTTCGGATACTGTTAAGTGTTTTAGGTGCAAATCTTTAAACGGGCAATAGTTGACTCCATTTGGAACATTAAGAGCTATAGATAGGTACATGACTGATTTTTTTAACTGCTAAAGGAGTCAAACTATCACCCGTTTAAGGCTTTGCACCTAGCTTCCAAACAAAACAAACCCTGTTTAAAGTAGCTCTGAATTTTAGCCGTGAAAAAGTAAAAAAGAAAAGACACGAATACATCAAAATTGTAAAAATATACATCCACACACACACTCTAATGAACACGAAAATGCAATTATTTGTAATTAAATTATTTTAGCGCATTTCTACGTGCTAAAACTGGCTTAGACTGATCCGTGAAAAAATGAATAAATACATTTTATAACCCTTCTGTCTGTCTGGAATTCCAATTAAACCTATCATGGGTAATACGGTTAGCTAGTTTTGACGTATCCAAAATTATTTTAACACGGAAATGCTCTTAGCCCGACGCGACGCAACCACGACTCCGGAATGGAGGTATGAAAATGCTTACACTGCGAAAATTTAATGGAATAATAAAACTTCTTTGAGAAAGCAAACTGATAGAAAAAGTGCTGAAAATCAAATGCTTAAAAAAAGAAGAATCAAATGCTAATTTGGTAAGAAAATTTAGGCTCGTATTTATGAAGCGATCTCAAGATTGAGAGCAATATTGAGTGCGGATTTGACAGGTAATTTTGTACTGGAATGACATTTCTGATACGAACTCAAACTCGCTGTCACTCTTGAGAGCTGATTATAAATACGGGCCTAAGTGAGTTAGGGTAGCATTTAAGTGCACCTGCTTAACGTTTGGCGACAGAACCTCCAAAATGACACTAAAGTATAACAGTCAGTTTAAAACCTCTGACACCAGAGTTCATTGGATCGTTCGTGGAATTATTAGCCCAACAGAAGAAGGAGTTGAATCATCCCCCTTCCAACCAATCAATAGTAAGTAAAAGAAGAGTTAATCTGAGTGAGGTGTCAATTACAGTGGTACAGTGGAGGGAGCGAATGAGTGAACGAATGAACTAAACAGCAGTGAGTGAGTCGTACGCGGATAAATCCCATTTGCGCCTTAAACCGCCTTCCACTGCACAAACAATTAGGTTAGCATCAGGCTGGGGGTTAAAATACAAGCGAGCGAGACGATATCGAATGAGTGAACGAATGAACTAAACAGCAGTGAGTGAGTGAGTGAGACGTGCGCGGATAAATCCCGTGCAATGGGTTCTGTTCTTTTACTGGAGTTGTAAAACCATGAAAATTAAGTATCTATTACATAATTGTTTTGTATAATTATTTCTTAGCCAGTCCATTTTCTCATGCTTGTATCTCTTGAGAGGTAGGCAGAGCTTTTATGGCGTAATAAAGCAGACTCCTTAATTTGCAAGACAACAAAATCCCTGCGCGTTTACACGATTAGGGTCAGTTCACACCGAGACGGTAGGCGACGCGACGATTTAAAATGTTGTATCCTTAGACCACTCACAAAGCAGAAACGGACGCGAGGAATAGTTGAGTATCCGAGCAGGCAGGCGAATAGTGAAAACTGCTGTAAATGAGTTAAGAATTTAGCTCTTCCATTGCCATGCTAACTGTCGGCCGTCCTATTACAAGAATTAGTACAAAAGTTTTAGCACTCGCAGTATTTTTTGTCAGTGGTTTGGTAGGCTTCACAAGGGGCCGTTTGCCTAGAGATTGAACGACTATACTGCCGCATTGGAGTCTAGCGCGCAAAGCAACTGCCTCCGTGGTCTAGTGGTCTGAGCCCTGGACTCCCGATCCGGACGTCCTGGGTTCGATTCCCAAGGAGTACACAATGCAGGCTGAACGACCTGATAGTCTGGAAGAAAAAATATGCCGTGCGGAGGGCACGTTAAGCCGTCGGTCCTCGTCGCTGTCTTTGATAGTGGTCGTTACACGAACCATATCAGAAGCCTATTAGCTGTGCTATTAGGCGGTTTAAAAACTCTGACACCAGGGTTCATCGGGTTGATCAACTCGAAACCAACACGACAAGCAGAAGAAGCAGCTCGCTATGTATGGAAATGCTAGTTCACACGCCTGTGACATCATCGTCGACTCTATCCTGATTCTTTAAGCTTTTTTTGTCGTATTTGGGCTTAGAGCAACGCACGGCCTTTCCACCATCACTGCTCTAAGTATTTGGGCAAATAAAACAACACTTTCTTTGTGTTTTTATGCATTCATTTTTACAATTCAACGTAAGCTGCCATGTTCGCTACTCCGCATCTATTAAATCCTCTTCTAATTCTAAAACAAACAGAAAATAGTTTATTAGCAATGAGAAAAAACAATTTTTCTCGTTCCGATGCCCGCATGCAATGTGAACCCACTTGGAACCTTGGATTGGAACTATTGAGAAACCGAACTTACCTCATATATCCATCTTCCCCCCAGTTCTTCCCCCACCAGTTGAGCAGGATCCAGTATTGAGGAGTATACCCCACCAGCAGCATGGCGTGGTTCAGCATCCATGGTGCGCAGAAGGGATCGTCGTAGATGCCGCTTCTATCGACAGAAGAAACATTTGCTTGGTAATGCTGACATTGGTAATGCGGATGATACAAGGGTTTTCTTAGATAGAAAGAGGTTTTAACATCCTCCATTTCTGGTTTCGTCGATGTGAATAAATTCCTGTATCCATTAGGCACCTGACTTCTTCTGTTGTCGATTATATCTCTTCGCCTCTGGACTAGACTTGTGTCTAGGTCAGGTCAGGGACAGTCGGAAACAGTCGACAATGGAGCGAGCTTACCTAGAAGGCCCGTTCACTCTAACTTTGAAGAGTTGATATGGTCCAGTCCACTGTTTAGCTGAGCGCATTATGAAAGATGATTGGAAGCGCTTGGTTCGATTTTATGGGATATCAATTACCTAAGTGTGGATGGTATCTTGAGGTGAGTGTAGCATGCCGGCCTGCCTGAAACTACTCACATTACAAATAGACACACATTAGGTACACGCACGCACATTTATAACATGTCTAGTTATCATACGCGGTACACTTTGATTATAAGGTATATTAAAAAAATGGTTTAATTTTAACTTTAACATTAGTAAACTCACCGGTAAAGTTGGAAGGTAAACGGGGACGCGTTCACGCCGACTGCTAAGGGTCCTATGGTGGCCAAGGCTCTCTCCATAGCCTTCTCATCTCCCGGTGGTAGCATCGCCCAGCGACGAGGCTTGGCTTTCACTTGCAAACCGTTGTAGTGGCAGAGGTTTTTCTGAAAGTCAGATTATAATTTAGTTCCTAAAATAGCTACAGTCCACTATCTGCTGGGGATTGTAATTAAGAACCAGAATTGACAGAAAGTTTTCTTACTTTACCAACGTAAGGATATTTGCTTTCCGGGATCAGTCCCTCCCTGGCTACGTATCTCATCGCTGCCCGAAGAGATCCACCGTCGCAACCAGCGTTACCATCCACATAGCTGCAGTCTACTATCTGCTGGGGACTGGAATCAGAATATATTATCGAATGTTGGTAAAATCTTGTATGTTTGCGAAGGATCCTGGAGTTCTTTGGTCACATCGCCCGAAAAGATGGACATAACCTGGAACAGCTCATGGTTACTGGCAAGGTCGATGGCAAACGGCCGAGAGGCCGCAGCCCAACCAGATGGTCTGACCAAATCCGCTCAGCGCTGAACACCAAGCTGCATGATGCACTTCACGTCGCTAAAGATAGGACCAGCTGGAGAAGCATCGTAAAAGAAAAACTAAGTTCCCAGTGGGGGAATCACGACCCTCAGTAATGAGGAGCACGACGCGAGGAGGAGGTAAAATCTTTCCATCTTCAGTAACGAGTTAGGTAATTGAAACGAATCAAATATTGTCTCTGTTTTGCTGTGGTGGACGTGGACCTATTGTTGTTTGGTTAAAATTGAGAAAGTACAACTACAATCGGATAAGAGCTCAGAATGATTTAGCCCTGATTACTTTTGCCCACTACCTCTTTTTACGCCTATTTTGCTATGACTTCTTCTTCTTTTCGTATCAATGGCAAAACTCACACGGTCGACGTCCAATAGTTGGCGACGGTAACTGCCCGTAAGTCTTAGCCTCGAGTAGGTCTTCTGCAGTGCAGGTACTAAGCTAGGGAGATTGGGCATGATAACAAGTGGTCCATAGTTTGAGTAGGAGGAGTATAAACTGCATTAATACCATTGGCGATGCGATAGGATGTTTGGGAGACAGTCTAAGCAATTATTTACCTCAATTCTTTCCAATCTCCATGTTGCTTATACAGCTGTGCCTGTAAAGCATGTGAGACGGCGAAGGCGTAGCATGCGCCGCACTTTAGCTGCTCTTCGCGAAGTGGTTTGAATCCTTTAGCTCGCCAGTCAACCTGAACCAAAAATTGGCATATAGGCAGAGTATCAAAGATGGGTGACTAACTAAGACTAACGTAAAAATGGAAGCCATTCAAGGTAAGAAAAATTACGATCATAATAATCAAGCTTACGCTTCCTCTAACTAAAGGCAATCGTCTGGAATCGCAGTTTATTTGATCATCCTTTCCTTTTTCGTCTCCTTTCGCGAGCCTATGTCGGATCCTGACCTGACTAAATACTGGCATAATTTTGGACGGAATATCCACTGCGCCCCGTTATTTTCTATTGACATCTATTTAGTGAATTATTTTGATTATTATGAAGTTTTTACTTACTTCCTTTGGTATTTTGTTACGCAGATTCTTCACGTAAGCAGTCTTATGGTGGTCCTCAGCAGGATCGGGAAGAAACGGCGTCTCAATCAGTTTCAGTATCTTCTTGAAGTAATCATTGCGTGCCTAGCAAATGGAATTGAGATTTTAGTTTTTATTTTTAACCTACCTACTTATTCATTTCGATAACGAATGTTGTTGAGAATAGGGCAACACCGGCCCAACCATAGCCAATAATAAAAAAAACTAAATTTTGTCTATCGTCAACGCTGCAATGTAACTCTGCAATGGCTGCAATGTGAAAGTTTAAATAAAACGTGTGTAAAGTAAAGTAATCCGACGTATAATTTCCATCGAAACAATCCCAGCGACCACGACAACAAAGGCGGATCATAACCGCCACAAATGTTAAGCAACCATCGCCGTGGTCAGGCCATGGATGGGTAACCGATAGTGGTTTACGACTCGAGCGTTTCCGTGCAAAATAAAAAAAATGCTAGAGTCAGTGCGGAAAGAGAACCGGCGTAGAATTTGGAGGTGCACATTTGTATTAATTAGCCCACGGCTGATTGCGTGGGGTTTATGCCTAAGTCTTTGAACTTCACCCTCCAGAATTTAATGTAGAAGGTTAAGGTTAAAGACCTGGGCACAAACCCCACACAACCAACCGACAATTAATTAAATACAAATGTGCGCCCTCAAATTCTATGCCGGTTCTCTTTCCGCACAGACTCTAAGCAGTGGCGGTTTGAAAACTCTGACAGCTGGGTTGGCCACTAACCTGACAAAAGCCTAACGAAACGCCTTTTACTAGGCGTTTAACGCTCTGCCTACCCAATTCGAAATAAAGGCTTGACTCTATGTATTTGCAATAGGGAGGTATTCTTACCAAGTCACCTAAATGGTTGAGATGTAGAGAGAACGAGAGGCCACCTGCTAAATATCGTTTGTTGTGTCTCGCCACTCTCTCCAGGTTTTGCTTCCATTTGGCTAAGGCGCTCTTCTCGTGTCGCTCGTTGCAGTAACGTTTCTTGTATACAGACTGAAATATTAGAAGTGCTATTGAATATTCAGGGTAGCAACACACTTGCGTATCGCTCGGCCGGGGACCTTCACGAACCTTCGGTCCGAAGAATCGATTTTGCGCGGATTCTTATTCGGCGAGCTAAATGACGATCGAAAATATGGCGCTATACAAGGTGTTTATGGTAATACTGGGTGTTAGTAGTGAATGCGTACTTGTGGAAGGACCAGGAACATCGGTTTAACATGCCCTCCGAAACACGGAATATTTTTTCTTACATACCCTCCTGCATTGTTCTAATCAAACTGCAGAAAAAATCCTACAAAGTGATAAATTAACAAATATCAACTTTGCGTCCCCCCTGGGGAATCGAATCCAGGACCTCCGGATCGAGAGCCCCAGGCTCAGATCACTAGACCAAACTGTAATTTATAACATTTAATTTAACAAACCTTATACTCATGCCAATGCGTATCAGGCAGATTCTCATTCACTAGTAATCCACTTAAAATGTGATTCTTCATATGACTGGCTCCATATTCACTATCCTTCCCACAAGCACTGATATTCACATACTTCAAATACTCCCCAACCCTTTGTGTCTTCTCTAAAGCACTGATGGTCCTGTCTAAGAAGTTTCCAAGCTTAGGAGATGAGCATCTTTGAAGTCTATGCGATTTGTAGGCCTTTAGCAATGTAGAGATTTTGTGTGAAGTTTCTGATATGTTTAAATTGCAATTTATGAGAGATATTTGTATTAAAATCACTATTAGTAACATGATTTTATTTCAAGATTACTTAAGCGTTGAGGTTAATAATGCGAATAATATAAATGCTAAGTTAGGTGATATGGAATGGCAAAAAATGTGCTTGCTTGGTGTTTCTGTAACTTGATCGTTCAATAGGTTGTTATATTGTTACGTAAAATTTCTTTGAATCAAATATCAATTCGTATCGCACAAAATCACAAAATCTTGATTAAAATGGTCACCTGTCATTGCCTCTCTTATAAGAACAGAAAAGGACGGCGTAAATTCGGTTAAGATTTAGTTTAGTCATGCTCTCCACGAATCGATAGCAATAGCAAATAATCGTGATCCTATTTTGTTAATGGAGAAGTGAATAAAATGCAAAAGTAAAATAAATTTCTTATTTATTTGTCAAAAATCTATAAACTAATACACAATGGCATCACATTTAACCGACATAATAAATAAAATCGGATGATATAATAATTTGTCGATTGAACGAATTCTGGTCAAAACGAATACCTATCACTGTTTTTGGTTACGTTATTAATTATAAATTCTATGAGAATTTCCTAAAATGGAAGCGTTTTTATAACTCCGTGGTCAACAAGGAACCCTAATTTTATTGCAAAATATATTTGTCAAGAATTCGTTCAACCGCTTTAAAGTGACCCAGCTACAGATAAAACAACTGAGAAATAATACGTTATTCTAAAAAAAAAAAGAACAAAATATTTGCCTAGGAACAAAAATGGCTAAATAATACAAGCTATTTACAAAATATCACAAATAAGCTGTTTGGAGGTCTAGGGTCATAATCTAATGAAAATTATAATGTTTTAAAGGGGTTTGAACATTTTTAAGGAAGACTTGAAAATTGTTTTTTGTTCTCGCACATTCAAAATTCTGTTCATAGAGTCACTTGTATGTCACTTATAGGTATTATATGGTATCAGACCAGGCAATAAATAGTACATTACCGTAGAGGCCGTAAATCAAGCAATGTATGGTCAATTTGTAAACGAGACCATACATTGCTATTGAGACTAGTATAGTACTTTTCTCTCATTTGTAAGGAAATATTAAAAAAACACTTTTAAAAGAAACAATTTTTGTAAGAGAATTTCTTTTTCTTTGACGCCAATATGAACGAGCACATTCCATTCATACATTCATTCCATTTTCCAAATTTAAAAAGTTACATGCGCATTCAGCTTTAAAAAAATAAGTAATGTGAACTATAAAACACCTCAACCATACTAGTGTGTAGGTACTTAAAAGACTTCGCGTAGCGGCCGTAAATTCTCATTACTGTCGTTTGGAGAAATTGCCGGCCGCTACGCATTTGAGTACCGAAAAGAGTGAATGTACGCGTTGTTTTTTTTTAATAATGATACAATTTCCGAGCAAATGGGAGAAAAAGAAGATTGTAGTACTATTTTAGCTAACCCCTTAGAAAACATTTAAGACAAGTTATTTTCTGCTTAGTTGTATCAGAATGTACGACTAAGCGATCCATAGAACATTCACAAGTCAAGTTTATAGTTCGTAGCTATATAGCAATGCGCCATTATTTGAGGCTAATAATTTAATAATTTTCAACATTTAAAATGACCGTTAAACATAATTGGTAGCAACTAAATAATTTCTACGAAATACTATCATTGAGATTTCATTTAGAAATTAATCACTAAAGTAATTTCTCACAAAAATTTTGCTGTGGTTAGACTTTCTTCCACCAAATAAAAACTACACAATGAAATT
The DNA here is from genome assembly GCA_029255725.1 of Scrobipalpa atriplicella. Taxonomy (NCBI): domain Eukaryota; kingdom Metazoa; phylum Arthropoda; class Insecta; order Lepidoptera; family Gelechiidae; genus Scrobipalpa; species Scrobipalpa atriplicella. The sequence goes on from JARACY010000242.1 coordinate 110,014, forward strand.
GAAACCAATTTTGTAAATAATAAAAAATATTCAGAAATTAGTTAACTATTTTGAGGAAAATAACGTCCAAATACATTTTACCAAAAATATATCTTTTCATTTTATCATCATTTCTCAAAAGAAAGCATTCAAGTTATACCTTTTTTTATTCCTACATGGTTTAGGAATAAAAACGGAAATTTTACCATTAATTGATATTAGATTAAACGGTAAAATGGTCACTAAAAATTATGTCATGATTGTTATATTTACAAAATGAAAATTAAATCTACAATTTATTTCAATTAGATTATTATTTTGAACGGGATTATTAACGCGATCATATTTATTGTTACTTCGATATTTCAACAGATTCATACTTCATTCGAGCCTGCTCGTGACCATGACGCATGAAACTGCGTTGAAATATCGAGGTCACAATAAATAATCGCGGTAATAATCCCGTTCAAAATAATAAATCTAATTGTAACTTATTTCATTTGGTGTCCTGCACCAACTTATATTTAATGCAATTAATTTAAGCTCATTTTTTACGATTGCTAATTTTAAAAAAAACAACATGCTGAGTGGAACAACAAAGAGCTTTGCTCATTATGATATTATAATCTTGCGTCTTCTTCAGGAGAAATGAAATATCAAAACAAGATGGGGGCCAGTTAATGCCTGAAATGTTCGATCCCCTTTAATTGTACAGGGTGTTAATTTAATTGCGTGCCATAGCTTAGGGGGTGTTTCAGTAATATAAAAGGAGCCCATAAATAAAAACAACTCAAAGAATTAAAAAGTCATTAGTCGGTATTTATTATGATTCCAAGAGCTATGTCTGGACGCCGCGCTATAACCAAGCCCGCGCGGGATTGTTTATAGCCATGTTATAGCGCGGCGGCCAGCTCGACGCAGCTCTGGGATCATTATAAAATCCCTACCGACTATTGTTTTTTAAATTTTAGACTTGGTTTTTTTTTAATATTTTTTATAGGCTCCTCTTACGTTACTGAAACACCCCGTAAGCTATGGCACGCAATTAAATTAACACCCTGTTTAAGTGAACTTCATTCATTTTAGCCAATGATCAAACGAAACAGTGTCTTGAAATCATATTTAAGTTAAATAAATGCAATAAACTACTACACAAAGAGAAGATTTTATACTATAAAATTTAAATTTATGTAATCTAAAAATTTGATAGTATAAAACAAAAACTATAATTATAAAATTGGCTACTTAAATCTAGAATTATCTACTAGTATACCTAATAATACTCATCATTTATACTATTCATTAGTAAAATAAAATAACAAAGACAGAATGACAGGATTTGTTGTCGCAATTGTTTTTAAACATGCAATATTTTTGATAATGGCGTCAATTCTCGCGGCAGGATTTTAATTCTTATTCTTAGTAGCGCTGTCACTTTCTTAATTTTGATATAAGAACAGGATAGCAAATAAACACATGTATTTGACATTCCTAATTTGACATAAGCTGCTTTAATTAAGAACCGAGCGTAGAGCATGTTCCTTATTTTACGTCTAATAAGCAGTCTTATGTCAGATTAGGAATGTCAAAGTCATGTGTTTATTTGCTATCCTGTTCTTATGTCTAATTTTAGAAAGTGACAGCGCTACTAAGAATTAGAATTAAAATCATGCGGCGAGAATTGACATCATTGTCTCACTTTTTTTTTAAACAAGCAATATTTTTAATATTTGAAACCAGTTACAAAAGAAGTATTTTGTTCTTAAAATGTAACATAGTTTAAAGTTGAAACTAGATATTTTTATAAGTGGTTATGTATAGGAAGAACAACCATTTCCACAGCTACGCGACAAGGCAGCACATTATATTTTATAAAAAGTCACAAATATTATATTATACGAAAGAATCAGAAGTGGGATAGATTCTTTGTTCTTTATGAAAAATGTACCAAATATGATTTCAAAACGCTTTCTCGAAATAAACAAATAAGTATACTTAAATTGCTTGCTGAGTATACTTAAGTTGAGCTTTTAAAATATAGTGAGCAGAAAGGTTTATATAAATCAGATATGACTTATAACGAAAGTTAGGCCATAGTCAACCCAGAGCCTAGCTAGTTAGTAAGTCCTGTCCGATTAATACTGGGTGTAAGGGACAGCGTACCAGAAACTGAGGCTAGTTGCTTAGTCAACGAAACCAGAAAATTCAGGATATGATTTCTTTTTTTTTCCATACAAATTATCTGATCGATTTCCTGACAGAATTTTCTGGTGAAAGTTGCAGTTTCGTTGACTGAGGAGTGAGCAACCCCTATCAGTTTCTGGTATGATGTCCCTTACACCCCGTATTTAGTATGACTCACATAAGTTTAAATAATTTAATTAATGATCTTTTGTTACTAAATAACTTATAACTACTAATATTTAAACTTATATAAATAAAATCAAGCTATATAGATTTTTATATAAAATCTTTGGAGATGTAACTGAGATAGGGATGTTTGAGTTAAATTAGCTAATGCTCGCGACATCATTCTAATTCTAATTCTTAGATAGCGTTGTCACTTTCTTACTTTGACATAATAACAGGATAGCAAATAAACACATGACTTTGACATTCCTAATCTAACGAAAGACGCTTTAAATAAGAACTGAGCATAGATCATTCTCTCTTATTTTACGTCATGTAAGTAGTCTTACGTCAGATTAGGAATGTCAATGTCATGTGTTTATATCTTGTTCTTATGTCAAAGTTAAGAAAGTGACAGCGCTATCTAAGAATAAGAATGATGTCGCGAGAATCGACAGCAATATTTGAAACTATTTTCTTATTTCGAAATGTACAATACAGATACTTAAGAATAATTTGGGATTATTTACTTATTTAGATTTCACAGGCTTGAATTGAGTTTAAAACTACACAAGCCAATGTAAACTAATCCTTATTTCTATATATACAAGAGCCTAATTCATTCACAGCACGTATAGAATTGGTACCATACAAACGCCATACGCTAAGATTTTTTTTTTTAAATTTTGATGTTGATATGAAAAATGGTTTAGAAATTTAAGATTTCTTTTCGAATTATACTCGCAGTCATTTGTATGAATATTCTTTAAATAATTACTATACAAAATAAGATGTTATTGATTGTTGATTTTTTTCAATACTATTAGTTCATTTAAATGAACAAAGTAGTTGAGATTTATAATCCATGCTTCAATATTGTGTTGATATACAAGATCCTTTGGGTCCAAGATCCATTAGGTCATTTGTGCTTTCTTCCATATACAGTTGACAAAATATGATTTGAGCCGATTTGACAAACAAAATAATCATAATGTCATATAAATTAAATTTTATGTCAAATCTGATCCATGCTGCCCTGCAGTCCTGCTGATTTATCTCTGATCTTATCAGTCAATCTGTTACATCAGAATAAGAGACTGAAGAAATAGAGAGTGCACTTTTGTTATGCGCAAACACTCGAGCACTAAATACTTAGGCTCGTATTTACAAAGCGATCTCAAGAGTGAGACCAATATTAAGTATGGATTTGACAAACCATTTTGTACAGAAATTACATTTCTGACACGAACTCAAACTTGCTGTCAGTCTCAAAAGCTGACTATAAATACGGGCCTAAGTCCCGCACAGATGAGAATCTCTGGGAGTTTGGCCGCCGTCACCGAAAATCTGTTGGGAGAACTATGTACATTTATGCCAAATCGGTTCAAATCGTATTTCGACAACCTAAAGATTTGAAATCAAACTGTCAAAACAATTTGACGTATAACCAACTTCACTTCGGTGTGCGTTTGCGGAGGTAGCTATGTTCACCGCAGTCTCGTGGCCTGCGACTGCGAAGCCCCGTTCAGACTCTTCAGCTCCGTGTAGGCCTTCCGGGACAGCAGCCTGACGTCTTCGTAGCCGGTCAGGGGGGCGTAGCCCTGCCGTTTGCGGTATACCATCAGTCTGGAATGTGGAAAAGAGGTTCGTTAGTTTTGAAGTATTGTAGTCCGTCCAATGTAGATTGTTGATTTTAGCACATAGTAAAATGTCACACGATTAAATATACAGGGTGTAAAAAAAGTACTGCTACTGATGACACCAAACAACTTTTCCAAAGCACAAAAATTTTAGCTCGAAGAAAATATTTGCCTTGTCCATACAAAATTAGAGATGAGAAGAGCATCTTTGTATGGAAAATGAAAAAAAAACTGAGCTAGACTTTGTGCTTTGGGATAGTTGTTTAGTATCATCAGTAGAACATGTGGTTTAAAGGAACGTAGTACTTTTTTTTACACCCTGTATAATAGTAAAAATAAACATCATGTGTTTAAAAGAGATCCATGAGAAATAAAAGACATAGATATTCTGGAGTTCACCAAGGTACATTGGACGGACATAAGAAATGTTCAGGTAAGTTTCTTCCTTATTGTATATAAATGAGGCCCATAATACAAATTGATTACAGATACAAACTAAGTACTTAAATGTAACTTAACAAATAATTAACAGATCAATTCGAATGGACAATATTTTCTATAACACCTTGTATTAATGATGTTGTAGCAAGGACAACAAAAGATAATGGCAACAACAATTTTATCAGCATACGGGCGTTCTACCTCTTAGCGAGGTAATACAGATAGTGGGATGCACTGAACTATAATGTATGGAGGAGACATCATTCAAACAATTTATGTCCCATTAAAGACTGGCGGTTGCACCAGTCCACATACTAGTTGTCAGACTCTGTTTTTTTATAAAAGGGGAGAAAAGGTGAGAAACATACCACACTGACACTGTGTTTTAATATAAATAGAATATGTTTTCATAAGCACGGAGCACCCGGTCATCAGGGGTACTCTGAGCTGAGGGTAGGTATTCTTCATAGTGGCCGGAGCAATGCAAACCGGTTGATCAGGATGTCTCACGGTTTATACGACGATCTCACAATTAATCCATCAAGGCCGACTCGTAGATACTTGGAACGCGGCACAATTGACATGGCGTGGGCATTGTCTGTTCCCTTTTT